>VYZS01082578.1:0-83629 GCA_013400695.1 Neodrepanis coruscans | reverse complement strand
AGGGCCTCACCACCCTCACAGCCTCGTTTTTCTTCTCACTTTATTTTGCCATTGAGGTTGGGCTGATGCCATAATTTCTGAGTGAGACTGGAGTTCACATGGATGTGTTAAAACCTGTCCTACTTTATTTTGGGATCTCTAGGTGTCTGATCTTCCTGGATCCCATACATTAAGGTAGGCTGGCCATGATGAAAACCTGTTGGCTGGAGATTGTCCCAGGGTTCTTAATCCTTCAACTTCATGAAACTCTGGCTTGAAATCTCTGGATGAACAACCCAAGCAAACACCCACTCCCTCTGTGAACAAGGGACTGAGGTCAGTGAGGAGAAAAGACATTTTCTGGGTTACACCTGCTCCTCTGTACGAGTCAGTGAGGATGGGGAGGGGGTGTCTCTGAAGTCCCTTTATGAGAGTTTTGTATCTGAAGGCCTGGGGAGAATGGGGCTCCTCTCCCCAGCTGGACATCTCCTTTGGGGGCCCTGCTTGTGGAGCCCTCCCGAGGGAGGCCCCCAAGCCCCCAGCCCCTTTGTGTTGCTTTTCCACTTGGGTTTCACACGGTTTTTGGGGGCCACAGAGCTCCCCTGGCCCAGGCAGCCCCACTCCCACCCCACAGCTGTGGGCCACTTCTGCGGTGGAGCCAGCCCGAGAAAGGACTGAGCCACTTCCATGGAAACAAAAGCCTGTTTTCAAACAGTGAGAAGAGAAACTGTTTCTATCTTAGGCCTTTAATGACCTGAACTGTCCATCTTTTTGAGAAAAGCAACAATAAAAAGGCACTTTGCTGTGCTGTCACAGCCGCTGCTCTCTAACTACGATTATTTCTTGCCACAAGAGCTTGGCATCCATCCTTTTTTCATGCTGCACATTAAAAAAAAAATCCAAAAAGAAAGTTTCATTTGCCCCCTCCAGCAAACCTTGCTGCCTGGAATAGTCAGGCACGTTTGCAGCAGAGGTTCCTATTTTCCCTGGGAGAGGAGTCCTGTGCCCTGCGTATTTCAGTGTTGAATAAATAGTCCTTCATGTTGTATGCGGTGGCTCCGGGCACCCCGCTGCGATCATGTCCTTAATACAAACAATACGACACATTTATTCGGCGCTGACCGCGCTGACCCCCAAAAGTTTGTTCCCTCCGCTGGGACTCCTCGGCCTTTTCACTGGGCTGAATGGCCAGCACAAAGACCTTGTCCCATCTACAGTCCCTTCCTAAACAAAACTCGCGGAGGAAAGGGGGAAGGAGCGGCGGGGGGAGCGGGGGAGAGGAAGAAATAGGCAAACCTTGACCCCTCCACCTAAAATAAAGTGGAGGAATTTGCATTTTAAACCTTAAGATGCTCGTCCGGGTCTCGCTGCCTCTCCTCCAGCCGGCGGTTTCACTCCCCTTTTGCAAACACCCTGAGAAGCTCCGGGTTTGCAGCGTCCCAGCAGAGCCGCTGTCCCGGCTCCGGGCAGCATCCCCTGCTGCGAAGAAAGGCTCCTCTCTGCTCTCCTTTGCATTCCTATTTTTCCATAGATTAGGAAAAAAAAAAAAAGAGAGAAAGAGCTTTACTTAAATAAAGAAATGGATGTTCTCCCCTCCTTCCCCTCATGCCTGGTTGCTGCCGGTTTTGGGGAGGGCTGGGGAGCTGCTCCGGGTCTGTGATGGTTTCCCATGGCCCCAGCTCCTCTCCTGGAGGTCACTGCTCGCTGTGTCAGGGATGGATGGACAGCTGCTTGTGACAAATCCCCTCTGCCATTTTGGTTTGCAGTCAGTGGTTTGCAGGCAGACACAGGAATTGGTGTAAATTTCCTGTGATCTCATGTGAGAAACAGCAAGGCTGGCACTGCTTCATTACAGTTCCAACAGGCCTCCAGGGAAAGGCTTGCTTTGGGAGCAAACTCTTGTTAGATGTGATGCAAGGTGTGTTTGTAGGTCTATTGGACTCCTCTTCTAAAGTGTTCATTGAAGTTGGGAACCTGCCTGGCTGCTGAAAACTTGTGACGTTTTTGCCCTGAATATGCTTCCAGCTCCTCCATTTTCTTGTCCCCAAACTGGGCTGTCTCAGAGACAGCAACCTGCAGCTTCGGGTTGCAGGTTGCTCCATGGTATTGAGGTGTTGGTCTGCCAGCCCTGGCCTTGATGTTTCCCCTGTTTTTTCCTCCTTGGCTGTACCACTGAAACCAGTATCTATAGGACCCTCTGTCCCTGCTGGGTAACGGCCCTGTGGGAGAGAATTCCTGACTGCCTGCACCAGGGTCTCAACCTCTCTCATAGTCTTTGGTGGGGTCCAGGCTTATTCCTTGATAACTTCTGACCTTTCACTTAGCTTAGAGTCATTTTACCATCTCCACTATTTACAGTGGAGTGTGAATTCCCTTTTTTACCTTTTTTTTTTTTTTTTCCCTGGAAAAGCTGCACAGTTGCAGTGCCTTGTGTGGATTTCCTAAACGTGTGATGGAGCTTCCTCATATTTTGCTTTCCCTGTGCATGCACAAAGCACTTCTATTCCCTGTGACTGACTCTGCCCTGGACAGCAGGGTCAGGGCAGTCCCTTTTCAAACTTTTGGCACCTCTAAAGTGGCACCAGCAGAGCATCACACAATATTTAACCAGTCTGGACCTCAACCTCCCCAGCTGTAAAGGTGGCATGGCTGGCCCTGCTCCCAGCAGGAATGTGGATCAGGGATATCTGCTGGGTGGTGGCAAAGCTCAGGTGAGGTGGGTTGTTCTGTATTGTGGAGGCAGAGGCGTGGGCATGTCTTTCCTTTGGGTTTTGCTGTAGTACAGCCCTGACCTGTGACATGCCCCACTGCTGGAGGGTGAAGGTGAGATCATCCCTGCGGACTGCCAAGGGCTCTGGCTGAGGTCAGCTCTGTGCTGGAAGCTTTTGTCAGTGTAACAATATCACTGCATTGACCAGAGGGTTTGTTTAGAACTGAAGCCTGGCCCAGGACATGGCTCTGGTTGTTACACACATTTATACCAGCACAGGGAGTTCAGAGTGAAGAAGATACAGGCATTGCCCATAAGATGTCTCTATAAGAGTATTTTGTTCATCCACAGACCCTACCTGGGAAGTTTTGAAGTCCAGTGACAATGTGGTGGTGCCTGCAAACACAAACCAACCCTGGGGTAACCAGGAGGGTGAGATGTGCACCCTGAACTCCTGCAGTAACAGACACTGTGGAGCAGGTTCCCGTGGTGCTGCTCCATGAAACTTTCTCCTTCTTGGCCTTTTCCATCCCCCTTCCCTCCTCCAAATCCTGAGCCCCTTTTTGCTGCCACATCACTGTGCAAATAAACATGTTTCTCACTTCTGTGCTGCTCTCCGGAGTCTTGCTGGCTTGTTCTTTAAATGTACAAGGAAACTGCATGACCAATTCTGTCTGGAATCTGTTCTTTTATCTCCTTTTTTTTATCCTGTGCTCTTTTCTTTTCCTTTTTTTTCCCCCCAGGCTCATTAAGAAATCAATAAGTAGCTCAATAGGGCTTTGCTTAACCTGATTCTGGAAGTGTTTCTTCCCCTCAAAACGTGAACCAACTTCTCAAATAGATTTTGCCACTTTTGTTTATTTCTATTTAATAATATTCTCAGTGCTTCTTGGATGATAAATCCTGGGCAGGCAGCCCCTAGTAGTGCTCACCTGCAAGACAGGTACCATTGTGCAACAGCTACAGGGGTGAGGGAGGGGAGGAACCGTCTGTTACTGATCCAGTAATATTATGGTTTAATCCCTTTCCAAGAAACACCATCAGTCCTGGAGACACACAGAAATGCTCCCTCCTTCCCTAGGAATCCTCACAGTTATACCTTGGTTGATTCATCCGTGGGGCAGGAGACCAGGAGGGAAGATGAAGTTACTTCTCTCAACCAGACCTGTCTGGAGAGTGAAACTGTGCTAACAAAGGAGGGGTCTATATCCAAGGACATTTCTTTCCAAATATCCAAAGAAATCTCTTTTCTCTCTGTTAAGTGCTGGTCTGAAACCCTTTAGGGTCTCTAATTAACCCCAAGTTTAGAGAAAACCTATTAAACTGATGTGAAATCTTTAAAGTTCCTTTTTATGGCACATTCTGCCCATTGGCTTTTGGGTTTGTGTTGTGAAGTTGGAAGTCTAGAGTGTATTGACACCCTGCACAACAGAATTTCGGAAATTATTTACAACAGGTGGGCTGCATTTTAGCTGTGATGTTATTTAGGTATGTTTTAAAGAATTGAAGGGAAACACTGAAAGAACAGAATCCCAAAAATCACAAGGCATCTAGGATAAAAACAGGGAAAAACAGGGAGACTGCACCCGCTCAAGAGCACTCCAGCTGATATCCTGGTATCCTAAATACTAGGAGTATTTAGAAACTAGGAGGGATTTCAAGCAAAGGTTAGTTAATATCAATTTTTACTCACCTTAAGGTTCAGATCTGTCTTGGTTTATTTTACCACTGATCCAGCTCCACTTAGTGCTCCAGTACACAGAGATTTCAGTATTCAAATAATGTGTTTTCATAAACTTGGAGCCTAAATCACTGCTTCTCATGTCACAGGCAGCAGCTGATGATGCTGATCCAGTAGCACAAATCCAGTGTGCAGAAACCTGAACCCATCCCAGTGATGTGTCCAGGGGTGCAGGACTCTGGTGACTGGAGGAGAGTCTTGACAGGTTTGTTGGAAAGGTTCTGTGTTCAGCCTTGCCTTCAAAACTGGGCAGCTTCTCTTCTGCCATCACCTTCCCTGAGAATTACATCATGTGCCAAGAACAGGTTGCAAACGATCACATTTACCTCTTTTCTTTGCTGTTCTTAATCATCCAGAACAGGCCAAACAAGGGCAGATGAACTTGGAAGGGATGGGCTGGGTGGAGGTTTGGGAATGCTGGGTACCAAAGCCGGGCTCTACCACTGAGTACACCTGTCATGCTTTAAAGGCTGAAATCCCAGCCCAAGATGTGATGAAGTAAGGGGTGTGTGGGTTATGGAGAGCCAGGAAAAGTGTCTGGATTTGTGTCACATTGTCAACTCCCCTGTGTGTAAGGGGGAGTTAGTTAAGACAAAAATTAAAATGCAAGACTTTGCTATTCCACCTGTAGCTCCTTGTGTTTCTTCCAATACAGGGATGTCTGGAAATAACAATGAACTCCTGAGAACTTTCAAACCAGGCCCAGGGAGGAAAAGGTCTCGGACAGGATGGGCTTGACCAGGCTATGCCAAATCCTCCCAGTTTGAGGACTGGGATTTGGAAAGGGAAGACTGGCCATCTAGGCTTGGTTCCCCAACACCCCCTCCCCCTTTTTTTCCACTCCCCACCCTGCCTTTTTTTTTTTTCCTGATTGTTTTGCAAGCCCTGAAAGGAATAGACTCAGTGTTATTTTAACTTTAAATGGAAGGTGGGGGGAGGCGATGAGAGCAGAGGAGGAAAATCCATTTGCTGCAGTACTGTCAGCCCCTTAGTTTTCCTTCAAGTCTGACAGGCCCAGGATTAAAGGTTTGGTTACAATGGCCTGACAGTACACATTAACAGCCCTGAATGTCTTAACAACCCGGCTACTGGAGATGCATTCAGAAGAGTCTGTGAACTGCTTTTCCCCTTTAAAGCTCCTGCTAGACCATGTTGTCCAGCGAAATCCTTTGTGGTTAAAAATGTATAGACTTTTCTTTCTGATTCCTAAGCATGTACATACACAAACCCAAAATTCTTTGCTGTCCTCCCGCAGGGTTTATGCCCAGTGCACCCTTAACCATTCGACTTGTGAAAACTGTCCTGCTCTGACTGCACACACAGTTTGTATCTCCCCTTTTTATTTTAGCTGGGCTTTGCCTAAGTGTAAATGAGTAAAAGCTCACTTGTGTGGGTGGAGTTATGCGGATCTATTCCAGATGAGGGGCTGGACATGCGAAATAAGGGGTGTTTTTTCTCTGAAAAAAAAAAAAAAAAAAGGAAAAAAGACCTCTGATCAAACAGAATCCCTGTATTGATTGGCCACATTTGCATCATAAAATGGAATTCACCGGCCATGGTGTTTGCATGGATCGGGAACTGATGGGCAGTGATTGTAATAACCAGGGTGTGTTGCTGTTCACAAGGCATAATAATTAAGTTTCCACTGGGGTATTTCTAGTCATTGGCAGCACCAAGGGATGTGTTTCCACTCCCTCAGTCTCTAGGCAGCAAACCCCATTTGATTAACTTATTTTATCTGGGGGGCAGGGTAGGAGGAAGAGAGCTGTTGATTAAGTCTAACAAGAGTCCCTGGAAAGGGTTTGGAAGATTCAGTTAAACTGAACCCCTCCATCACAAATCCCTGTCTCTTGGTCAGAAACTCCCATCAGAGCTCTCACTGTGAGCTTGGATGGGAAAGTGTCGCTGCCCTCAGACATATTCCTGGGCTGGATCTGCTGGAGAGAGACCTGGAGGTCCTCAACAAGCTGTCTCTGAGGCAGCAGTGGCTGGGGGCCAGGAAAGCCAAAGGGATCCTGGGTTGCAGGAAGATCAGCAGCAGCAGGTCAGGGAGGGGGTCCTGCCCCTCTGTCAGCCCTGGGGAGGCACCTCTGCAGGGCTGGGCACAGCTCTGGGCTCCTCAGGGCAGGAGGGACATGGAACTCCTGGAGCAGGTCCAGCAGAGGCTGTGGAGATGCTGAAGGGATGGAGCATCTCTGTGCCCAGGAAAGGCTGAGGGAGCTGTGGCTGTTCAGCCTCCAGAGGGGCCCCCATCCCTGTGTGTCCGTGTGTGCTGGGAGGGGACAGAGGATGGAACAGGCTCTGCTCGTGGTGGGGGTCCCAGCAATGGGACAAATTAATGCCCAAGAAGTCCCACCTGGACATGAAGAAGAACTTCTTTCCTGTGCAGTGATCAAGCACTGAACAGGCTGTGGAGTCTCCCTCACTGCAGATATTCCAGCTCCATTTGGACATAATCCTGTGCCATGTGCTTGAGCAGGAAGGTGGGAGCAGGTGTCCCACTGTCCCCCTCTCAACCTGACCCACCCTGTGATCCTGGGGAGGTTGCTGGTGGCTGACTGTGCTTAACACCAGCAAGTCTGGCCTGTGTCTCTTGTCTGTGTGTGACAAGGACCTTTGTGCTCTAAAACCAGAAGGGCTTTGGATCAGTTTTTGTTGCTTTATTAAAACTGACAGGGTTGTGGTAGTTCTGTGGTGGCATTTACAGGGATCTTCCACTGAAGGGATGGCCCTTTATTCAGGCAGGGAGTGTGTGCAGTGAGGAAGGAGAAGACAGAAAAAAGGTTCCTGGTTTGCAATGGATGGAAGGTTGCTGGATCCAAGAGATATCTGTGTGAATTGTTGTGAGGTCCTCTCCTAATAGGGGTGAAAGAAGATGGATGTGGAAGTGGGCAGGGCCCCAGGGGAGCAAAGTGGGGGTGTTGTGGAAGACAAGTCCATCCTTGAGGGGATGGAGTGCCTGTATAGTGTGAGTGATTTCTGTTTCTGTAGAGAAGGGAGATAATCTGAGGGGAAACCTGATTAGAAGTGAGGAGTCGATCTATGAAAGGGGAGGGGGAAAGGGGGGATAAATGAGAATTAATTTAGCACAAAATCAAGATGTCAAGAACAAAGTTAATCAGGAGACAAGGTTAATTAATGAATACATCCTTAAACCATCACAGCTCCATCAACACCAGCAGCATTAATCAAAGCACTAAGAGTACTGAAGAGGAGACACTGTGGAATTGTTCCTCACCCCATGTTAGGTGTCTGGGAAACAAGATGGGGGAAACAGGACATTGTTGGAACATGTAGGGAGAATTACAAGCCCTAAATGTTAAAACCACTCATTATGGGTTTTTTTAGGAATAGAAAGTGGGCAGAAAGGATGGGCTGGGAATAGCAGTATCTGTTTCTTAGGCACTGACAGCTTTAATCAAGTGATCAAACTGATGGGTTGATAAGGGCCAAGAAGGTGCTGTTGACCTGAGATCCATCTAGAACAGGGAGAGCAGCTTTCACAAAATAAAGAAGTGGTAAGTAATTAAAGATGGTATTGTCAATATGTGTGTCCTTTATTTGGGAAAAATCAGATGGTATATTCCTGCTCTAGGATGTGAATAATGAAAAGCTCGCCATTGCAAGCACTGAAAAAGTACAGACAACCCATGGAAAGAAAGGAAATATGAATCTGATAGAGTTCTGAAGAACTACTCCCTCAGTAATAGGGGGATATATAAATACATACTTTTTTCCCCCATTGCAATAAACTGTTAAGACAGGGGGTTTACTCTGCTCTATCACAGCCATTGGTTTGAGGCAGAGCCAACGTGGGGTGGTCCCCTGACCTGGGCTGTTCAACAGGTCAAGCTAAAGCATCACAAAGGCCCTAAAATCTATGAATAAGTGCAATTCTTTAGGAGTCAGTGCCCTCATTTTATAGCAATCTGGTGAGGGGCCTTAACTGGGTGACAAGGTAATTTCCATACAGTTTAAACACATCCTATCTGGAGTCTCATTGCCAGAGGAGGTTTGACCCACAGTAATTCTGAGCAGCTCTGTAAGATTTGCAGACTGGCCTGGCCTGGCCCATTTGAATCTGGTACCTTGTGTGCTGAACCAGCAAACATGGATCCTTCAGGGAAGGGATAAAAAGAGTAAAAGCAATTCTTTCCTTAATGCATCCAGCAGTAATTCATGTGGGGAGGGTGGGAGGGGGTAGAAGGCAGGCTCTGACCACTGCAGGTGATCAGTTCTGAGGTGTGATTCCCTCTCCAGTGTGCCTATGCAGGCTACAAACATTTATTAATGGTAATAAAATATCCTGCCTGGTTTTTAAATCCAACCAACAATGTATGACTTGACCACCATAAAGTTTGTCTCAAAACCACCACAAAAGGTTTGAATTACTCCTGGTGGCAATAAAAGCATTCTTTGGGCTAAGGCTTTGCTTTATTGTGAGCCTTTATTTTTCTCAGTTCCCCTTCCTACCAGCAAGACATAAACAATGGGGGCTGAGTTGTCGTCCCCCACCCTCTCACACCTACATTAATAAGATCCAGGAACCAGCAAAATGAAGGAAACAGGAGTAAAATAGTCGTGGAGGGGGCTGCTTGGTGATAAGCACAGCTTTGCTTGGTGCAAAAGAAAGTGCTGCTCAGAGGGAGAGAGAACCCTTCTTTTCTTTACAACCCAGGGTTCCCCAGTCATGTAAAAATGTTCATATGATGAAAAAAATTACATCTATACACACCTACTATATGTTTTATTTGAAATAAGTATAATATATTTAACAGGTATTTTAATATATTAGATATAGATATATTTCATGGATGAATACAGGATCACTAAAGTGCTGTTTATTCACAGTTGATTCTTTTCAATGTGAATTAAATTATATTAACTTATAACCAGATTATTAACTTCTAAGCAAAAGCATCTGCTCAGAAAGTTGATTTCATTTTACTATGTCTGCCTTAAATGTTATTCTCTAGTTAATTCAGGAGAACTTTTGTCTTTTGACATAAACCCCTCAGGAACTGAGCAGCTTGATGTTAAGTGGCAGCTGCATACCAAACATCTCCATGACTATAGATTCAACTCCTCCTATAAATCTACTTTATTACTGACTGTAAAATCATTGGTCCCTTTTTCACTGTCTGCCCTGAATGAAGATACCAGAAGTCCAGGTAAATAAGAGCATCGGAATTGGACCAGAAGTGCTGCTGGGGAAGGAAACATTGAGAAGGGCACATCACTGGTGTGGGTACTGGTGCAAGTCATAGAAACACAGAATATCCTGAGTTGGAAGGGACCCCTCAGGATCACTGGGTCCAGCTCCTGGCCCTGCACAGGACACCCCAGCAATCCCACCCTGTCCCTGAGAGCATTGTCCAAATGCTCCTGGAGCTCTGGCAGCCTTGGGGCTGTGACCAAACCCTGGGGAGCCTAGGCAGTGCCCAAGCACCCTCTGAGGGAAGAACCTTTTCCTGATATCCAATCTAACCCTCCCTCAACTCAGCTTCATGTTGTTTCCTTGATTCCTGTCACTGGTTGTGAGAATTCATGGGGTGCTGCTGGGTTTGGCTGATCTAGTGAGAACCTTATGAAGCTGCATCATTTCTGCAGTATTTGTTCCTCTGGATCTCCTGGACAGACTGCCAGGCACTGCAAAGGGTGATCCTGGGAGATTTCTGCAGTTCTTCCCATGGACTGATATGCAACTGTGGACACAAGAAAGGTGTGAAAACAACTTGGATATTCTGGAGCTTGAACTGGGGGAAATGAAGGGGCTTTCAGACTCTTTCCCTGGCTCAGACCAGACATGTCAGCCCTTCCAGTCTACCTACATTATTGAGTCAGGATCGAATTAGGAACCTCCAAAATGGGATGATGGTGTAGGGAGGATCATCACCTCATTATTTTTCCCCATTTACATCTCAGCAATGCTCTGCCACAGGTTGGGCCATTGACAGGCACTCCCCCAGAGCCTCAGCACAGTGCTTGGGTGGTGTGAAAAGGTCTTTTGGTTCACACCCTTTCGCTGCCTTTATCGATGCTCCGCTTGTGCAAACAGTTGTGCAGGGCAGGATCTGGACAAAGAACACTCCCAACTGGACACGAGTAACTTCTTGAGCTGCTCCAGATAATGGCCCAGAGGATGTGTCAGATTCGTGGCCCCTCTTCTTCCTCACCCGCTGGAGATGTCTCAGCTCCAAGGAATCCATGTGAGGGAGGGGAGCTGTGGGATTTGCACCGTGGTGCACTGGCTGGAATGAGTTATGGAAATCCTTAAATCCTCCTAAGAAAGGGCAGTTATAGCTGAACTGAAAATTAAACACTAAGCTGGTACAAGCCACCTCACCTATAAATCCAGTCCTGGTGCAATTTATTCCTGCTCCACACTTACTGCGTGAACGGGGATTTACAGCCGGTGAATTTTCACATCCCCTTTCCATCAGCATCGCCCGCAGGGCTTTACAGACTGCACCGTGCCAAGGGTGCACTTCCAAACCTCCTCTAGCCCACAGCCCAGAGCCTTGATGGGCAGGGAAGGGGGAGAAGAAAACTGATTTAGCAAACATGGAGAGCCGGAGGCACAGAGCCCCTTTCTGTGTGTGCTCAGAGTGTTTGGATAAAGGCATCTCCTAAAGGGGAATTTGTTTGGTTTGGACTTCATTGAGTGAAAAGCTCTCAGCCCCACGAGTGCTTAGTTATTCTCTTGTCTAGTGGCTCCTCAACAGCCCCCCCCCCCCCTCATAGGGAGGAGGCTTCCTATTTGTGAAAGTGGCCCTGCTTGTTGAAATTCTCTAGTGACTTAAATTTATTGGTTTTTCCTGAGGTCCAGCCATTTGAATTGCAAACAATGCCCCCATCCCAACCTCCTCCCCCTCTTCCCCAGGCAGAACAATGTGCAGAGCTGAAATAAAGCCAGGCAACACAGACTCTTGAAACGGAGTGCGATTTCTTTCCACATGAGCGAGGAGGTGGAAGTTTGCTGCCTTCTGGTCCCACTCATTGATGCAGAGGATTTCTTTGAAAGGGGAGGGAGGGATCTGCAGGAAGAAAGAGAGAAGGAGGCCAGCTCATGGATGATGGTCAGAGATCCTTTTTGCTTTATTTATTTATAACCTCTTCTGCTTAAAAGGCCATCCTGACAGGGGATTAGTGCTGGTGGATCCATGTGTTCCTCTTTCACTCTTCACCCCTCGGCATCCTGGGAAGGACCCACGGGAGGGGGTGTGGGCTGTGTGTTCCAAAATTATCCCACATCTGGGAAAAGGTGAGCTTTTGTCCTACCCCTGAGAGTGAGTGAGCTGCTCAGGTCAGTCTGAGCTCAGTTACACACACAGAAAGCTGGGCAGCTGCTGTGGGAGAGCTGGAACACTCATTTGGATATACCTAAGTGGGACATAGGATCACAGCAGCAAATGAACTGAAGTTGTCTCTGCCTGAGTCAATTTTAAGGCCTGGTTTCTCCTCTTATGTTGGCTCAGGGAGCTTCTGTGTTGGTTCACTCACTTGGATGATTTTTCCTTATTTATGCTGCTGGCGGAGAGGGAGGAGAAAGGGAGAGGTTGTCCTCCTGAGGTGCTCTGGCACTGCTGGTTAGTTAAAAGCTGCAGGATAAATAATAGAAAAAAACCACACAGCTTGTGTTTCACTTATTTTTTTTTAATTTATAGAGTCTTTTGTGAAGTTTTGCCTCTGCCTGGCTCTGCTGTCTTGGAAAAACAAAGAAATCTTGTCCTCTAGAGCACATATTTGAGGTTCCCCAAACAGCCTTCTGAGTGCCTCCTCCATGCACTACTTGGGCAGGGGAGGGTTGGGGCAGCAGTTACACAGGGGCAGATGACAAAAAGAATATAAGAAAACCTAGAGGAGACAGCCAGGACACTGTTCTGCCCTTCATCAAAAACATCCTGAAGAGAGCTGTGCTGGGAGCTCAGGGGATATGGGGGAAATGTTCACATGAGGACAATGTGACCACAACCCTTTTAACCAAGAAAAAGTCTGTATCTCGTGTGCCTCAGGTGCAGATGATGGAACTCCCAGGGCACTTCCCAGGCAGCAAAGCCTTTCTGTCCTGGTACCTTTGATCTGGGAGGAATCTTTGGCTGCATTTGATTTTGGGAGGCCAACTGGCAATTTGGGCACTGCTGGACTCCTGAAACTGCACAACAGCCCTTCCACACAAGAAAATAAGTCTGTAGCCTGAGTGTCTCAGGTGCAGATGATGGACCTGCCAGGGCATTCCATGTGCAGCCTGACCTTTCTGTCCTGGCACCTTTTGCTTTGGAGGAATCTTTGTCTGTGTTGCATTTGGCTCTCCTTCACCAGAGCAATGTCCTCTGTGGTCCGTAGAGGCTTTGCCCAGCTCTGATACCTTTACTACTTTCCTCTCCAACCTCCTAACAGTGAATACATTTGGCCACATTCAACTTTACCTTTTTCCAGAGGACTGGCTGCTCTGAGACCTCTTGCTGCTCCTCATTTATCAAGTAACCTAAGCTGTGATCAGATCTATCAGCTCTCCCTCGGGTGAATTCCTCTTCATCTGCCAATGACACCTTCTATTCATGAACTACTGCAATTCCTGGGAAAGGCAGTTCTGGGCATTGCTCTGACCCACAAATCACAGATTCAGACCCTTTTTTCTCCTCCAGGAGGGGAGGAAATACAGAAGATTTCAGTGAGACAGGAGAGCTTTCAGCACCTTGGGCTTTGCCTCTGGAGGTGACTGATGTGCTGCAGGGGGAAGCAAACAAAAAAACCCTCCTCATGCAAGGTGGTGATTCATCATAATTCTGTCCAGTTTTGTCTGTGAGTCAAAAAGGGAGGCTATTGATATTTTTGAGAGGGTTTTTCTTGCAGGAATTCCATCCTTCTCAAGGCTGGAGGGGACAGAGGGTTTGGGGGCTCATTTGGTGTTGAGAGGAATCCAGTTTATTGATTTTAATAATTTTTTTCTAAGTCATTCCTTGAGCAAGCTTCAGAAGTAGAAGTAAATCCACTTTCCTGCTTTACCAGGGTGGGGAAAAAGATGCTCCAACCCACAAGTGCTGATGTGAATAAATGGGGGATTAAAGGGGTAAAGACTTGGAGATCACATCAAAAAATGCAGAGAGGTCTCAGAGATATCAGGGACTTTGTAATCCTGGAGGAGTAAAGTTCAACAGAGAATGGATCCTAACCAAAATCTGCTTGACCCAACACATTCCTGGAGGTGGCAAAGACATGGAGACTAAAATTCTGGGTCTCCTGGACGTTTGATGAGGGATATTTCAAGCCTCAAGGCTGATGGCATTTCCATTTTAGGGGGCTGCAGTCTCTCAGCTGCTTCTCTCAATGATACTTAAATTATATTTTTTTTCCATTTTCACCTTATCTGTAGGTTAAAAATGTTCAGAAATACTCAAATGTCCTTTTTGTAGTGGGAGATGAGGTCCTGCTTCCACTCCCTGCCCCAGGAGCTGTGGTGCCTTTCAGGAGCCTCTGCCCTTGTTCTGTCCTTCAGCAGGGTTGTGTTCAGGCAAATCAAACTCCACCCTGAGTTCTCTGTGCTTGTTCTCCTCCACTGGACCTTGGGGTGCCCAGCCAGTGGATTCAGCACCTGTTTCCCAGTGTCCTGGCCTAGCTGAAATGGTGCTCAGTACAAATCCCATCCCATGCTCCAGGAAGTGGCAGTTCTTTGAAGGGAATCTCCCGCTTTTAATTCAATTAATGTTGAAGCTAATTTCCACCCTAGGGCTGAGTCCCACTGCCTTTGAAGTCAATAATAGTTTTGTACTTCCCTTCAAGCAGAGCAGGTTGGAGCATGTCCCTCCCATCCCAAGGCTTTGCCAAGCGTTTCAAAGGGCTCTGTGCTTTCTGTGCCAAGGGAGCTGCGTCCTGCCCCAGACCAAGGGGTAGGTTTCAGCAGGGTGAGGCCAGGAGTCCTGGAGATCTGTCAGACAGGCCAGGTGGATTTTAGGGGATGAACCACAATAGTTTTCAAAGTACATTCAGGATCTCCTTCATAAAAGATAAGAGTTACTGCTTTAAGACACTTTGAGACTTGCAGGATTTGCAATGAAACACGTATTTGCCCTCTTTGGGTTTATTTACTACCACAGCTCTTATGTGTGTCTTTAAAATATCGTTTGGATCATCCTGTGCTGATTTGATTTAATGGAGTGAAAACTGCAATCAGCTGGAAACAAGACTGCTTTTCCTCTTCAGCTCAAAGCATGAAGAGCCAAAGTCTGAGATGTGTTTGCTCACTATCAGGGTGGTAATATGACACTGATTCCAGACAGCCAAAAGGTGATTTTCTTCACCTAAACCTGGCACTTAACAGAGGTATGAAGAAAATATAATTGTTTTTCCCCCACCTTCATTGCTGGTTACAAGCAGAGGCATCTCTGGGAGGTGTTTAGACCTTAAGAGGATCCTTTGATTGACTGTGCAGGAGCCTTAATTGATCAAGGCTAAAATGATTAAGCTTCAGAGGAAGGCAGCATTGCTCCACATTATGACTTTTTATTATGCCTTAACAGCTGTATTGAGCAACTTTGGGCTTTGTAGTGATTTTGGAATAAAACTAATCGATGTCATAGAAATAAATGCAGGAATCTTTGATGTGCAGATGGAGCCGTAGGGGGATGACACGCAACCCAATTACTGGCAAAAACAGAACATATCACATATTTTGTTCTGCTTCAGCTATCTATTGAAAAGTACTTCTCCTAAGGTTCTGATGTGAAAAAAAAAAAAAAAAAGTGCTGTTCTGCTAATTTTCACGTGTCCCTCACACAGGAGGAAACAAAAGTGCAGGTATTGATCAAGGTTTAGCCAAGAAAGTTAACTCATAGATTGACAAGAGAATCACAGAAACATTAGAGTGGGAAAAGACCTTGAGGTCCAGCCATTGACCCAGCACTGCCAGGTCCACCACAAAACCATGAGAAGATTGAAGCTGTCAGTGTGAAATTCCACCGAAGTGAGTGTGATTTTACATCACCGCCGATGCACTTCTCTCAGCTGATGTTTTGCCCTGGAAGGGGAAGCAGCACAATCCCCTGGTGTGCCTCTCCAGCTGATTTCCAAGCTCCAAGCTTATCAGCCTGAATTTCTGAGCTGTGCACAGTATGAGCTGCCGCTGCCTTCCTGTGATGTGATAGAAAACGATGGGTATGACACCGGGAAATGAATATGTAAATAGTTATGTGATCCCCAAGGGATAATTGCTTTGTTGTAAAACAGTCTCACCAGGAAAGCATAGAAACATGACAAGTCTCATTGTGCTTTTGGGACAGATGAGCAGCCCCAGATAAACATCTGAAGTGTTTTGGGTGTTGTTGGGATTGGATTTGGCGAGGGAACGTTGCACACTCTCTCGCTGCCATTATTTGCTGTGACACTGCAGGGTTTCAGGCTGGCTCAGTAGCTGAGTGAGAGGTGATCATGGTTATCAGACTGGACAGGGAGCTTCCAGCCTTAGCCTCCAGCCACAGTCCAGGGTTAACAAGCTCCACGCTCCAGAGATAAACCCCATCCCTAATCCTCCCGAGCCCACCACGCTGTCGCCTGCTCAAAGTGCAAGGTCCCTTCTTGCTGGGATGGACAAAGCAAGACTGATAAAATGAGAACTGAGCCGTGCCTTTGCCCCAGAATTTAAAAGGAGTGGAGATCTAAGCTTTCCTTTGAGATCTGAAAAAAAAAAAAATGGGGGGGCTCTAACTGAGGTTGGTTGGTCAGTTTGTTTCATTCCTCTTTGATGCTCATGGCCCCTGTGCCAGCGGCACCTCCTGCTCAAGTTGGGAAATTTGCTTATGAAAGGACTGAATAAAAATGAAGGAAGGGAGCAGCCTTTACAGGTGCAGATCTGGAGTTTAGGATAAACACCTACAAGTTTGGATTTCCTGCCTTCCACTTACCGTAACTGTCTAATCTGGCTACCCATTCACCTTTCCTTTCATCCCAGGATGTCTAGTCTGATCTAACTGCCTGTCCTTTCATCCCTGCTATCTTCCTCTTGATCTGTGTTTTTTAGAGCTCATTCATCACACCTTACAACTTCTAAAGCACCCACATAGGGCCACGAAGTTTCTCTTTACATTTTAGCCAAAGTGCTTGAAGGGATGGAAGGCAAAGCCTCTGCTGAGAAACCCGGGGAGAGGAGCTGTTACTTCTTGTTTGAATCACACCTGAAAGCACCTCAGTGAAGGTGCTGAACAGAGAAGCTGATTGTTCACATCCTTGAAGCTTTGATTCAAATCTTTGCCCACTGGAAACAGGCAGGTTCATTAATTATGTGGCTTTCTTGACAGCATTTTCCCTTGGAGAGGCACAGGGGATGTAAGACAGAGGGCACCAACAGGCTCCAAGGGAAAGGACAATGGAAGACATGGAGACTCCAGAAGAGCCATTACATTCACACAGAAATTTCTGGCTGCCACTTTGTTTCCAGCCCGGGTCGAAGTTTGATTTCGATTTCTAAAGAGGAGTGGCAAGTATAGAGAACATCTGAACAGGAATAAAAACCTGAATATGGGACAAAAGTGCCTCTTTGAATATGGGACTGCATTAGGGCTCTTTATCTCAAGGGCTGAAACTGGGAAGGTCAGGGTGGAAACGGTCAGTGGGGATGAGAGAGATGAATCATAAATCAGTAAATGGTGCTGTGAGTGTCACCATTGCCTGGCTTGAAAGAGGTGCACCAATTTCTTTAACAATTTCTAACTAGCAACCAGCTCCAGACAATGAGTTAGGGACAAAATTAGCCTTACAGGGAACACCTCTTTTGGAAGGTCTCTCTCTCATTCTCCCTTGCTCATTCCTTCTGTTCTTTTATTTCTCTCCCCACCTCAAAAGGCGAGGTTGTTACTTGGGAGCCCTTTTGAGGGGAGAGAACCATGGTGAGATTCTTGTGTTGGCATGGCTGATGTTAATGGGTAACACCGGGGCCAAAGGTCCTTTAAAGCTCCCACATCTGCAGCTTTGTACAGACCTCACCTCCGAAACGCCTCAAAGTGTGTAGCCAGGCAGGGCCTAATGTGTATTAGCAAGACAAAAGCCCGGGGAGGGGAGGAAAGGGGGATGAGTTTTAATTTACTGAAGATTTATTAGGCCTCATGAAATCTGCCTGAACCACCCACTTTCTATATCATCTGCCCACATCCAAAGGGGGCAGCTTTGTTGTGGGGAGATGGTCGCTGAGAATAATCCTGCAACAAATCTCTCCAGAGTGAAAGGGGCACGGACAGGAGCAGGACGTGGAGGAGGGTTCATGCTCTCTACACAGAGCCCAAAATCTGGAAATATGGGAATGCAGAAATGCCATTTAAGCTCAATCCTGCCTTGCCTTGACTTTTGTTTGTGAGGTGTGTGTTCCTTTTGCTAAGCCTTGCTCAAGTACAGGAGGGTAGAGAGAAGGAGGAGGGGATGCCAAGGATGTCACATGAGGTTTTGGAGCTGAAGGGAACTGTTTTGAAGAAGGGTTAGTGAATCCTTGTTCATACAGAGGTGATACCCTTTTCCTTTCAAGCAGCTGCCATGTGTCTCCAAACCTAAGCTTGTAAGTAAGGCTTTAATGTGGCCAACAAAGATTTAGAGAATGATCCCTCTTGGATGTCTCCAGGCTGTAGCTTGGCCATGAATTTTGCAGTGCTAGGATTCCCTCAAAAGCCTCTAGGAAAAGGATAATTAATCATACCTAGCTGCTTTCTTTCCCATGTCCCAGCCTCACTGTAGTAGATTTGATGATTTGATTTCTGCCTTTAGCCTGCCCTGGAAAGAGCTCTGGAACTTTACTGTAACATTCAGGGATGTGAAATGTCACCTCCCATGTGACTGAGAGACAGAGACTTTGGGGAACAGGAACAGTTCCAGGAACCAGTTGATGGAGGATCACCAGAACTCCAAGGGAGCAGGAACAGGAGTTCATAACCAGCCATTGGGGTGTCCAGGAGAGAAGGGACTACCTTTGAGCATAAGACTGACCAAGACTCAACATACAGGTTTAGAATCACTCCTGTAAATCCTCTTCTCAGCTGTACTCGGTGAAGTTATGTCTAATACTTCATTATATCCTTGTGATCCATGTCAGAACAAAAGTTGTGACCTCCCTCGTGCTCCTGCTTTTCTGTGTAAATGCCATTTGCCATGTGATCAGCTGTGGTGTCACAGCCAAGTGCCTCCAATTGAGGCTTTCCAAGCTGCCTCCCTGGGCGCTGCATGGGCTCAGTAAAGGGCTAAGGTTTGTCCTATTGATACAAAAATGCCTTTAGACACTGCTATTCTTGGAAAACACTGCCTGAACCACTGAACCCCTCTGGAGTTAGGAAGCTGCTCATCCACCCTCAGGAGGAAGGGCAAATGTTGAACAGAGAAGTTACAGGCAGGCTGAGCAAACATGGAAGTTTTGGAAAGCAGTCAAAGGAAGCTGAAAAGCCATCTTAGATACGGAGCTGAGCATGAGTCACCCAGGGAAGTCAAAATAGACTGCTCAAGTACTTCACTTCAAAGCCTTCAACACCATCAACTCTCAAGCATCCCAGGAATGTCACTGCCCTTCAAAGGAGGCAGGGAGAGATCGCTGTGTGTCCTGCATTCATCTCCTCGGAGAGGAGAAGGTTTAACAAAGCCCTTTGCAGGACCTGCAGCGTGTGAGGCCGCTGGGTGTGGGACACCCCAGGGCAGCCCAGGCTCTATTGGCCAAGTCCTGAGCTCAGTCTCATGCCCTGGATACACCAGAGTCCTGAAGTTTGTGGGTCACTTCAGAGCTACTAAACTGACAATGAAGTGACACTCACTGACTTTCCAGGCATCACAGTGAGATCAACATCCAACTCTTTCTTGAGGCTGGGCAGACTCCTGTTGCTGACAGCAGGTTTCAGCAGGTGTGATGGACTAAGTTCAGCTCACCTTGGTTGCACCCCATCCCAAGCTGACCTTCCCAGGATGCTCCCAGCCAGCACAGGTTGCCAGCAGTGGGTGACGCCCATGTCACAGGCAGGACTCAACATGCTGCCAAGTGCTGCTGATTTCACCCAGAGAACAAGGCTGAAGATCAATATTTGTTCTCGTCAACTGTTGCAAAAGCAGATGATCACTCTGTGTGTGAAATGTCTCCATTTTAAAAAATCACTGTTGTCTACAGGAATATTTAAATTTTCCTTGAATTTCTCAATCATTATTATTAATTTATCAGGGAAGACCAAAGGGAGAAATCTCCTGCTGCCTGGTAGACAGCTCTTAGCAGGGTCTGAAATCATCAACAACCTCCTGGGTGACCTGTTCACAAGCATCAAACTTCTTCTTCTGCAGATCTTTTTCTTTTAACTGAATATTTACTCTGAAATATTTTTTTTTCATAACATTGTAATCTCAACTGTACCTGGAATGAAAAAGCAAAACCTGAGCAGATCAAAGGACCACATCAAGTAGGAAATACTGTAACTTTTATATTTATCTTCCCAGAGGGAGGACAACACAAATTCTGCCATTTCTGCCACTGGTGGAGCTGGGACAGATTTGTAAATAAATAAAAAAGATTTAATAAAATCACAGGGTTTAGACAGAGCAAAGAGGGACACAACACAATGAAACAGAAATTGGAGATGGAGTTGGAAGTGTTCGAGGTTGAATGCAATTGCTTGAGTTGGAATCTGACCAGGGTCCTGGGGCTAACACCTCTCCCCCAAGGAAAGTACTCTAGAAAATTTAATATATATAATGTTCGGGATTCTGGGTTTGTTCCTTGTCCAAGGATTGGATTTTAAAAGTAAATGTTGATGTTGCTGAGGATTCTCACATGGAAGAGAACCTGCAGGCAGGCCAGAGATTTGGCCAAGGCTAAATATAAAATTATCATATAGGTGACTGGGTGCCAAACTCTGATTTTCCTGAAAGATTTAGGTGCTTAGGCTCAGATCCAATCTTATGCTTTGGGTCTGAGCTGGGACACAGGAGCTCAGACTAATATTACAGCCATGTTCTTGGATCTGGGTGCTGAAGCCCAAATTTCAGAGTAAGACTAGGACATATCAGTTGTTGAGTTACTGAGCACCTTTGAAAGTATTACCTGGGCTCATGGGTGATACAGTTTCCAAGGAATTCAGCACTGGGAAACAAGGCAAATAAGACGGGCTCAGCTGTACTGGTAAGCCCAGGCTATCAATTTGCACCATATTTTTTCCAAGCTTCCTGTCCAGATTAAAGTATTCCAGGCTGCCTTGGAAGGTGATGGAGGTGGCCTTGGATCTCCTGAGGGAGGTGGCAAAGATGGATAAACTGAATTGCCAGGGTGAGATGAGTAATTCACTCGGGCACGTGCTAAAGATTTTCACCACATTGGAGCCACAGGCATGACCATGGCAGGACAGTGCCCTAAAATGACCTTAATGTCCCCTCCCTTTACTCATTACTTAGTGTCCAAAAGGCATCTTGTGGTGTACCACGTCTTCTGCCTGGACATCCACACCAGTTTGTATAAAGGGTGTTATCCCAAGCATCCCTCCAGCTGCTTGAAGTCAAACTGGCATTTCAAAGCTCTGCTGGGTGTGAAGGAACCCCCTGTGGAAGGGCATGGCAGGGCCAAGGCACAACTTGTGTTGTGCCCATTCCAGCCTGGTGTGTGCACTCACTGAGCCAACACTGCCTTGGATATGGAGAATTTTTCCATGGTAAGGCCTTGCTGTTGTTTCTAGTTGAGTCAGCACAATCAGTGGGTGCTGTGCTCAGTGGTGCTGCCTCACTGCCTGTCTGGGAGAGATTTATTGCCTCTGGAAAGGAGCTCAAAAGCCTGTCATTGTTTTAACAGCAAATTAAAGCAATGTAGGATGGTACTGTGTTAAGGTCTCTTGTGTCAGTGCCCTGGGCAGCAGTGCAGGAAGAGCTGAGACATCACAACCTGTGATGGCCCTGGAGCTGCACTTTTGAATGACTCATTAGTTACATCTCAGGGCACCACCAGGAGAAGCCTATTTTAGGGTGAAGCAAGCAATGCTCATCTTGCCTGACATCTGGTCAGCTGTGAGATTGGTGCTGGATGATGGAATTTGGTGTGTACATCATGCTGGCACTAATAAAGCTGGGTCTTCTTTTAGAATAATTTCAGGATTTGATCTAGCTTTTCTCTAAAGGCCATGGGAGCTGCATCTGCTCAGTCTTTTCTAAGCAGAACCCAGGGTTTTTTTTTTCCCAAATATTAATTTAGATGCTTTCATTTAAATCCACAAATCTGAACACACAGGATGCTGAGTTAGGTGCTGCCACAGGAGAACAAGGTTAACAGCCCACTTTGCAGAAAGATTAGGGCATTTTGTGTCAAATGCCCCATCCCTTCATGCAGCAGAACTTCCCAGGATTTCATTAGCTGTGCAGAGAGGACGGGTCTCCAGCCCCACAGCCATAACAGGGATGGAGCCAGGCCAATGTGCAGCTCTGTTCCACTGAAAGAACAAGTTTGGGGTGGAGAGATCAGGGCTGATGGAAGCTGAGTTGAGGTGCATCATTTGCTGAGCAGGTCCCCCTCTGCAGACCCAGCTGGCAGGGAAATGGATGGCACAGGATATATGAGAGGCCCAAATCCCTCCTGGAGCTGCCACGGCCTGCCAGGGACTTTCCATGGAAGAGCTGCAGGATGCTGTGTCTGGATATCAGGATCTCTCTGTATGCACCACATTCCTTGTACATTTTCTCAGTTGGCTTTCTGGGTTCAGGGAGATGGTCAAGGTGAAGAAACATTCCCTGTGTGTTGAAAGAGGAATTACACCTCTCCACACCCAAACACTGTGAGGCTGGAGCTGTTCAGGGGTTCCCTGATTCGCCCCAAATGCTGTGCTGAGGCACTGCAGTCGTTGGAAGCATTTGGCTGCAGCAGAATCCTGCACTGCTCAGCTGCTCTGAGACAGCCACGGGCTGGAGAGGGCTCTGAGCTCAGGGACAAAACAGCCACCAACAACTGGGGCACTTCCAAACAATCTGGAGGCACCGAGTAAAAAGCAGTGCATTTGCTTTGATCTATCAGCTTTTATCATTTGTAAACATCTATTAATTGGCTGTGTCAGGCCCAGATCCTTATCATCTTCTGGTCTAATTTCCCCTGTTCGATACATTTCCTCCACTATAAAAATACCCATCACCCACCCCTGTCAGCACAGATTAAATCTAACGCTCTTTCTTTCAGCTCCTGTCCCCAGTGAGGCTGTAAAGCTGTCAGCTCCACACTTGACAAGAGCCAGGCCGCCCTCCTTCCCTTTGTCTCCTGAAGGAGGAAAATATTTAGGTGTCACGGGCTGGATGGCAGGAGGGAAGTCAACAAACCTCGACCCATCTGAGCCATGACAGGAGAGAGGAGTTTCCACCAGCAGCATCTGGGTTATTCCCATTGGCCAGGACTGAGGCACATCTTTATCCAGCCCTGCTGTCACCTCCCCGGATTCCCAAGGACTTCTGTGTGCTGGCACTCAGCAAACTTGTCCCTTGGAGTCCTCAGGCTGCAGACACAGATGTGGCATCTAAATGTCCTCCCAGACAGCAATGTGTTGGTCCTGGGGTGAGAGGGTGATAAAGGATGTGATGTCAGGTCTCTTCAAAGGAGATGTGCCCAGTCCAGGTCTCCAAAGCACAGCTTAAGGGCCAAATATTTTCCAGTCCTGTTGGCTGAGTGTTAACATTGTGTCCTGCCCGTGGGTTTATATAAAGCACAAAGAAGGTGGCTGCATAGGGCCCATATCTGTGTATTTGCAGTCAAATAGATGATGCAAGATCTCTGAAATTCTCTCTCAGTGGTTCTTCTCTGCCTCAGTCCTGTAAGCCATGTCTGAGCATCCCTGTGGGCAACTGCAAGGCTGAACGCTCTGCTTCCTGCTCAGTCAACAAAACATGCCTTTCCAGGGGGAACAGGAGGAAAAACTTCCCAACAAAGACAGAGCAGGGATGTGCATCAGCTGCGGCACAGCAGGAAACAACTGGGAAAGAAAACAGCTCCTTGGGGCAGAATCTGATCCCAGTGGAAAGGAGCAGTCCTGGGAAATACAGCACGGAAGCCCGAGGGTGCTGGGAGGTGCAGAGCTCATCATCAGACAAACAGGAGACAGTGTGGTGTTGCCTCACCCTCTTGGGCTGCTGCTCCCGGGAGGTTACAGGGAGTCAATGCAAGGCTTTAAAGGTTATCTCTCCTCCTGACAGCTCATATAAAGTGTTTTCAAGCCACACCAGTGTCTGGTCTGAGAAGGGTGAGTGAGCAGGGGCTGTGCCTGCCCAGGAGCAGAGATTCCTTGGCCTGAGTTATGGGATCTCATCCCATGGCACTCACACACTGCTCATGGTACCTTCAGCAGTTACCTGAGCCCCAAGTGTTTGCCTTTGAGATAACAAGTGTTTCAGGATGGCCCTAAGAAAGACCCCAAGTGTGGCAGAGCAGAGTTGATATAACTCCTGCCATGGATTATTCCAGAGCTGCTCCTGCTGCTGTGACATCATGCCAAGAGGACTCACAATACATTTAATGTGCATGTTAGCACTCCATTAAATATTGACTATGCTTAAATAAATGATGCAGCCAACTTTCAAGGAAGAAAGTGCTTATTTTGTCAACACAAAATATCCCTCTGTGCCCTTCTCCCCCTCAGTCCAACTGTGGCCAGAAAGTTCCCTGAAGGAAGCCTTTGTAGCTGCTTTCATGTGACGTCACTGCTCCGAAGGAGACTCTGTTGGAGCTGAAAACGTGGTTTGGCCTTCAAAGCCAAGTGTTTTAACCTGAGCATGTCAGAATGGTGACTTCAAAACTTCCTTTCAAAGGAACTTGCAAAGAAGAAATTTGTCCAAACCAACCCTTTCCCACAAGCTGCTTTGACATAAATGAATCTGCATTTTGACAGAGAGATCCTTCAATGGAAAAATCCAAGAAGTACCTGAGGCATTCCTGACTCTGCAGCACGATGTTGTGTGTGTCATCCAGCTGTCACCAGTGTCACACCATCTTAGTCTTTATGGACTTTATGAAGAGCATGGGCTAACCTGGGGGCTTGGCAGGTAAACCCACAGGAAAGGTGGATTAGAAGCCTGGATTCAGTCCCCCATAAACTCAGGAGATGAAGTAAAAGGCAAAATAGCACCCAGGTTCACTCAAAAGCCAGTGGGGAGAGACAAATCACACTCTCTCTCTCCAGAGTATGTAGGAAGGTTAAATTTATCTGTCTGGATCAAGGCAGAGCTTTTGTGTTTGCTGTGTTGAGAGACCATCCCCACATTCACTGGACATTGGTTTGGGTGACCCTCAGGTGAGACCCCAGGCTGAGTCTGAGGTGTAGGAAAGGTTGCACCACCTCTGCTGCCTTTCTTTTCCTTTTCTGCCTCACCATCCATTTCCTCAGGCTCCCTCTCACCTCCTCTATCTACATTTGTTTTCACAGCACCTTACAAATAGCTGGTTTTAATAATGTATCATTGGAGGCTCTTTTATGTGCTTTTGGTGCATCAATTATTGAAGGCCAGTGCTGGTGTTCTCAGTTAATAATGGCTTTTTTTGGTTTGTTTACTTCTGTGGGTCAAATGTTTCCTGGGAATGTTGTCACTCTTGGCTGCTACAGCACAAGCAGTTCTTCCCAGCACTTCCACCAGTGACCTGAGCTCATCACCACCCCCACTCAGCTCAGCCCACATGGGCTGGACAGGTTTTAATGTACCCTGGAGTAATTCCAGCCACAACACACAGATGTCCCCTCCGCAGGGTCACATCTCCCAGGGAATCAGGACATTGCCAGGAAGCAGCCACCTTCCCAAGGAAGGCTGGAGCTGGGGTTTGAACCAGGTTTGAACCAGGTTGTCCTCGGTTGCTACTGCACAAGCGAAGTGATGCCTGAGCATCCTGCCAGCACCACTCGTGGCCACAAACAATTTAAATGTTAAAATCAATGTTGACAGAGAGAGATAAATGTGATGATCAGCACTGCTGCCTCTGAGCCAGGAGGAACTACGGGGACCTGCCAGCCCAGATGAACCTGCCTCCTGATTTCTTTTGAGGGCACTAACAGTTATCACTGGGCATTTTCCCCGTGAATGTTTGCACTCCTTCAAAAAAATTGCCTTGGTTTTTGTTTTGAAGTGTATCAGGATGGAAAATGTCCATCTGTCTCAAATGGTTACTTCCATTTTGCAGAGGCCAATGTCATTTGCTGGTACCAGGGTGACCTGGGAAAGTGTGGCCATTAGGATCACGGGGTAATTCAGGCTAAAAGGGTTCTTAGGAAGTCCCTGGTCCAACATCTGCTCAAAGCAGGAACAGCTCTGAGGTCAGGCCAGGTTACTGACAGCTTTATCCAGTCTAGACTTTAAAATCTCTGAGGGTAGAGATAGAGCAACCTCTGGTCAGGAGACATTGACTTTCCATCATTCCCAACTGGAGCCAAATTCTAACTGGCAACTTGGAAATAAAGATTATTTATCTCATTAGCAATGTCTGGATCAGGCCCTCCTATAGAGAGAGATGATTTTAATTAAGTTTTATCTCATCTTGAGACTTCACCATGATTTAGACAACACCCTGAAGGCTCAGCAGCATCCTTGTAACTTCCAGAGCTGACATTAAGTCAATAGCTGAATGTGTTATAATTCTATTCATTGTGTCTATCTTTTACCTTTGGACATTAAATAGAGAAAAACGTGAACAGGTTCATGCAGGTGGGTGAACTGGAACCCACTGGTGCTTCAGAGAAGGAACATGGTTACTGTGTCCAGCTCTGGGGCCCCCAACATCAGAAGGACAGGGACTTGTTGGAGCAGGTCCAGAGAAGGATATGAAGGTGCTCCAAGGGCTGGAGCCCCTCAGCTCTTGAGACAGGCTGAGGGAGCTGGGGGTGTTCACCTGGAGAAGAGAACGCTCTGGGGACATTTCTGGAGATGAATTTCTGGGAATGCATTTTACAGTGCAGCTGAAGATTAAAAAGGAGTTGCTGTGCTTTGTGAGTAAGGTTGGCACTGGTTACCTCAAGGCAAGCTCAGGACAGGACTTTTGGAGGGCAGCTGTGGGTTGGTCTTACTCTTTTTCTCTCTGAAAGGTGGAAGAAGCACTGAAGATACACTGAATTCAGTCATGTGAATTCAGCCAAGCTTCCTTTACATTTCCTTTTCTTTGAAACCTGGAAAGGAACTTGGTTCCAAATTTTTGCTTGAAATGCATTGGCAACCTGACTGACACCTTGACTTTTCCCCTGTATTATTTTTACTATTATTGTTTTCCTCTCCTACACAGTCAGCACTGCCCAGTTCCTAATGAGAAAGGCCAGGGAAGGCTGTTGAGGGTACCTCCCACTCCCTTTAATAAAGAGTAGCTGTTACAGAAGGGCTTGTGGAGCAACTTTGNGGGCCCCCAACATCAGAAGGACAGGGACTTGTTGGAGCAGGTCCAGAGAAGGATATGAAGGTGCTCCAAGGGCTGGAGCCCCTCAGCTCTTGAGACAGGCTGAGGGAGCTGGGGGTGTTCACCTGGAGAAGAGAACGCTCTGGGGACATTTCTGGAGATGAATTTCTGGGGATGTATTTTACAGTGCAGCTGCAGATTAAAAAGGAGTTGCTGTGCATTGTGAGTAAGGTTGGCACTGGTTGGCACTGGTTACTCAAGGCAAGCTCAGGACAGGACTTTTGGAGGGCAGCTGTGGGTTGGTCTTATTCTTTTTCTCTCTGAAAGGTGGAAGAAGCACTGAAGATACACTGAATTCAGTCATGTGAATTCAGCCAAGCTTCCTTTACATTTCCTTTTCTTTGAAACCTGGAAAGAAACTTGGTTCCAAATTTTTGCTTGAAATGCATTGGCAACCTGACTGACACCTTGACTTTTCCCCTGTATTATTTTTACTATTATTGTTTTCCTCTCCTACACAGTCAGCACTGCCCAGTTCCTAATGAGAAAGGCCAGGGAAGGCTGTTGAGGGTACCTCCCACTCCCTTTAATAAAGAGTAGCTGTTACAGAAGGGCTTGTGGAGCAACTTTGCTCCATTAGGCTGATCCACACTCCCTCATGGTCCCATTCTGCTGAGAATTAGAGGGATGAACATTCCCATGCTGTTAATCTGGCAACAGTAAGTCAGGGAAGCTGCTGTAGTTTACAGAGAGCACGGCACAGCCACAGCTGGACAGATGTCTGACTGCATGAGACACCTTATTTAAACACCAGTCTTGGCACCAGCCTCATGTTTTCCATTCTGGTGAGCACAGCAAGCCCTAAAAGTTACATGGAGAGGCTGATCATTTTATTGCTGACACATCATGCTTTGGCATTTGATGGCTGGGATTGTCAGCCAGCTGGAATAATAGTGGTTTGGGTTTGGTGGCTTTTTTGAGAACGTCTCCAAGTGACTTTGTCCCTAAATGAAAGGGAAGTGGTTTCTCCATTAAGTAAATGTGCCTAGTTTGGAGACCCAGCATAGTGATGCAAATGGCTCCAGAGCCATGGGAGATGAGAAACTGCAAGAGGAACAGGAGGGAAGCCAGACTCAGCTCCTGAATTTTCCCTTCTGATTTGCTCTGTGGCTTCAGGCCACTTGTTTAACACCTCTGTACCTCAGTTTCCACACTGTGAAATGCAGGGATCCTCTCCTACATCTCCAGCATGACACATGGAGAAGGCCATGAAGTTCAAGCTGCTGTAACCATTGTGACAGAACACATAAAGAGATTTTCTCCTGAGAGTTTCCTGAGAGTTGATCTTGCTATTCCATGAAAAGGAGTGGACTGTTCTTTATTTAATCTGCCTGTAAGACCCAGTTCTCACTTCCCCCTCTCTCTGCCTTGTTTACCTGATGCTGTGGCAGGTCCCAGCCTGTGGCTGCAGATAATCCCAGACACCAGAAAATATTAATATTTTTCAGCATCTGCAGCACTTTGAAAGACAGTAAAGCAGAGGAGGGTGAGAGCCCTGAAAGCTTTCTGCTCCTTATGGGTGACTTGACACTAATGGGCTCCTCCATGTCATGCCAGACCAGAAATTCAGAACTAGAAATTTCCCCACTAAAGAGTTTGGAAAGGTGTGGGGAGGAGGAGGCAGTTTTGGTGGAGCCCATCCTCCTGCTAAACAAACTGTCAGGGTGGAAGGGGGAAATGTATTTAAAGAACCCCCACAGCTTTTATTTTTATCTCCCTTTCCCCTGCCACGGATTCCCACAGCTGAGGGCTGGTTCCATCCTCCTGTCCCCCTCCTCCATCCTGCCCAGCTCTGCTGTGGGTCCCAGACCCAGATCTCCACCTTTCTGTTGGTACTTCTAAATTGCAAACCCCTTCCTAAATCCAGGGGAGTGAGTGATGTTATTGGATATGGATTCTCCATGGCTAACCCATGACCTCAGCCTCAGGCCATGCCAGAAGAGTCCTGACCATCACTCCCTTCCCAGTCCTGTCTCCCCCCTCAGTGCCACAGAAAACTCTGCAGGTTTCAGGTCAGTTCCTGTGTGCTGGTCACTCCTGAGCAGCTAAATAGCTCCATTAATTGTGCATATGACTAAGAGATTGATGGATGAGAAAGAACAACTCTCCCCCCACCTCAATTAGTACTTCATCAAACACAGGCCCTTCCCCTCAGGACACTGAAATGGGCTGGGGAGGAGGGGGCTCTCTGCATACCTCTTGGACAGGGGGGTAATGGAGTGAGATTATCAGTCAATATTTAAATACAGACAAGATCTGAGCTCTTGCTGAATTGCCAGTTGGTCTATTGTGGCAATGACGCTGCGTGCCCTGGATCCCCCATTTTTTATCATGCTACATTACCCACAGGGCTTTTGCATTCCCACACCACTTGACCTCTTGACTCTGTTATCTCCAGCTTGGAACAAACAAGAAACATTTTATTCCCACCAGCAAACTGTCATTCACATCAACAGCTTCTGCTTCGAGACCTTGACTCCTTTTCCTCCAACCTCTTCCCCACTGGGAGCTCTGACTTCCCGAGGTGGAAAATGAAGAAAAAAATCTGCTTTCGGGCCACTTATTCCTTCTTAAAGTGGCAGGGAAGATTTATGGCAATTTTTTGCCCCGTCCATCCCCAATGATTTATTCTTTTCTCTTCCTGGGTGTCTTTCAACAAGTCATAAAGAGAAACAGAAGGGTCTGGCTGAACAAATCACCTGGTAACAGTCAGATCAGTCAGAGGTGATAATTGTCATTAAGATAACTCTTAACCTTGTGCTTCTCTAGTGTCTTTCTCCACAGTGGAGCTGTGGTTGGAGATACCAACCTTAACTTGAGCAATAAAGCAAGTTTTCCTGGTACAAGTTCCTTTAATGTCCAGTGTAATTCTGTAATTTGCTGGTTCCTCTTTGGTTTTAGTAAATAACTGGGGACCTTAAGCATGTCAAGAAATCCTACAGGTAGATTAGATTTGAGTCTTGCAATAAGGGCTTTGGAGAGACGTCAGTTAATGTGATTGATGCTGAATTAGCAGTAGCTGAGCTTTGCAAGGGTACAAAGAGCTGGATTTTAGGGTCATGTGTTAAGTTGTTGTGGATAACCCATAAAGTTACCCCTGCAAACAGATCAGTGGTGCCATTCCTGAACTGGAGGCAGTTGCTAGGACAAGGTTCAGGACAGCAGCACCTGCCAGCTTTGGTCAAGTCTTTGGTTTTTCATCTCCTGGTACAAAGTAGAGTGTACCTGTCCCTTCATTTAGGGCTTTGCTGTCAGAGGGGTGATACCAGGAACTTGGCATGGGCTGTATAGGGAGGAATTGCCTTTATCTACAGTCAGTTGCAGCAGAACTCTGCTCCAACCAGTCCTGTGATGGAGGATCACAGTCCCCTGCCCTCAGAGGGAACCTTCCCAAGTGTCCCTATGGAGGACCCTTTCAAGGGCAGGGATCCTGTGCTATTTTTCACTCTCCAACACTCACCCTCTCTACCCTTAAGCAAACTGCTGAATCTCAAACCCATTGCCCCTTCTTTGCTCAGTTTGGGGTGAAATTATCCCAGACCCTTGAGCTTTTTGAAGGAAACACCTTACACCTTCCTGGTATCTCTGTGTATGGTTTTGATGTCCCTTGGACACTCTGCCTGAAAAGGCATGGAATTGACTGAGATAGGGTGGAATAGCTGAGCAGAGCAGGTGGAGATCTCTGTGATGTCCCTCCTTTCACCTCTCACTGTGACACAACTCTGCACCTGCCCATTTATTCCCGGGGATGATGACATTCCATGCCCTCACCACAGGAACTGAGCCCCTTTCCCAGGTGTCTGTGAGCAGCAGGGCTGCTGAGGCAAAGGGAACTGCATCGATGCCTGCAGATAAATGACTGCACCCATTGTAAGGACTTGGTAAAGCCCCCATTGAAATAAATGGCAAAACTCCCAGAGATTTCAAAGGGATCAGTCCTGAATGTTTGTAATTCTCTCCTAGACTTATCATATATCCTCAGCCCTGTGTGCTATTTCCATAACAAGAGGTATGGCATTCCCTTACTTCCATGTTTGTTAAGCAACAAAGAGAGATTTCAACGCTTGTAGCCTTCCCAAATTTGTCAGGCACCGAGCAGTCTCCCCCTGGCTCCATGTGAGCTGTTCCCAAGCACAGCCCCTCGTTAGCTCCTGACGGGATGTTGTTCAGATGCCATGAATATGCATCAGGGCTACGGTTGGGGTTTTGTTGGCATCAACAGTGACTTTGTCATTTAATGGTCTCCAGGGCTGTTTTAATCAACATGCACATTTCGCGTGTCAGCTTATTTCCCTTCACTGGTTATTATTTTATTTACAAATATTCTGGCAATTGCTTGGATTTATTCCGTCCCTCGCGCCTGTAACTTTCTCCTCTCTGCTCCACACTTTTCCCAAGCCAGGATCTGTGGTTTCCCTTTGCTTTGTCATGGGGAGGGATCAAATTTACCCTCCACCAAGCTTTGCTTTGCCTCATCTCCCATTTCAAAACGTTGATCAAACCGGGAGGGGGAAGGAAGGAGCTCAAATGAGATTTACAACAGCATGTGGAGTCTTAGGCACGGGGGTTCAAATGGTCTAGACAGATAGGCAGGAGTGCCAAGGCCACCGGGGATGTGCCTCAGCTTTCCAGCAGGAGCTCTGAGCCTATCTCAGCGCTGCAGGATTTATTGGATCTGGTCAGGGGAGGACAGGAATTAGCAGAGAGCTGTGCAGGCTAACGAGATACGCCAAGGGAGATCCTGGGGAGATGCTCCCGAGGCTCTGGGAGAGATGTCTGCTGAGAAAGCCCAAAGGAGAAAGGATTGATGAGGTATAAGTCAAGAGAGGTGAACAACACAAGCTGGGGAGGAGAAGCTGGGAGCTGAGCTGCCAGCGCTCAGAGGATCCAGCCAAGAGGGCAGGAGGGCCTGTGTGTGTGTGCCTGTGGGAGGAAGATGAATTTTGCAATGATGATTTGGACAGGCTTGAAGTGGAGAGTGGGGAGAAGAGTCTTCAATGCCTCAGATACACCCTTGTCCCTCTGCATAAACACCCCTGTCACGTCCAGCACTTCACTGCACGCCTGGGGGGTGGGAGCACAGATCTTTTCCGGTTCTAGAGAGCACTTTTCCTCCAACCACTCACCAGAGTTGGTGTTTTAAAGGAAAGGTGCCTGCCAGGAATTCAAAAATAAGTATTCAATCCGTGCTCATGTGCCTTGGCACATTTCCCATCACAACTGCCAAGATGTCCAAACCTGAAACGAGCAGCACAGCATCTTTAATAATTCACTGACGGATGCTTTTAAAAAATCTGTGGTTTATATTCATGCCAGCACTGACCCTCCCTCCCCTCTTCTCCATCTCCCTTTCCTCTCCTTTTCTTGCAGGTGGTCTATTTAATTTCAATTTCAAGCTGTTGCCTCTTGCTTTGGTTCAGCAAAATGACGTGTCTTGACCTATTAATTTCATGTTTCTAAAATCTTTTACATTTCCTGCCTCCTCCACTCCCCACTCTCCCCTCCCCACTTGAAAAGAAAAGAACAATTCCAAGTCTCAAAATAAAGAATTTCCCCGCATCTGTAGAAAATCTGCCCTCGCTTATACCTGTAAAAACAGTTGTTTCCCTTACAGGAAATGACCTGCTTCAGCACCTGAATTTTGTTTTGAGCTTTTTTTTTTTAATCTTGGTGAGATTTTGATAAATCTCTGCCTGATTTCAGGAAGAAATGTGAAAACAGCACGAAGGCTATGTTGGCTCTTTAGCCTCCCAGAGCACAGGAATTCACTTTCCCCTAGGTCTTCTTGATTCCAGCTGAGACAAGGACTTCTTGGTCAGCAAAAACCTTAGAGGAGCCAGTTTCTGTCCCCAGGATCTTGCAGGAGAGCAGACCAGCTTGACATGGGCTATTTTATCATCTTGGGGAAAAGTGCTGGAGCAGAAACCAACCTCTTGCCTTCAGCTACCAAACTTCAGCCCCTGGATCAGGAATCTAGTTGAGATTTATCTCCCTGAAGTTTGGATGGCCCTGTGTCATCTTGAGGTGATTTTAGACACATTGCACCTCACTCTTTGTTGAGGAGGGTCGAGTTAGGGGCTCAATCCAGGACCCCAGGCTGAAGGGGGAAGCCAAGATTCCTCTGCCTACTGGGCATGGTGTGGATGTCCTGGAGATGACAGTGAGGAACAACACTGCTGTCCTTTGGAAAATGAAGGTCTCTCCTTGGAGGAAAAGACACGGGTGGGAGCACTGACCTCCCTCCCACTGGTGGGCAGACATGGCCTGGGTCACATACCTGAGAAGAGGAGGGGTTTGTCCCCTCAGCAGGGATGAAAAACAATGGGACAGGTTCTGGTATAATGAAGAGATGATGCCAAATTCTCAGTAATCATAACTGAAACAGGGCTGTATGTGTGGACTGAATGATGGGATGGACCAGTTTCCTTTCCTGCTTTGGCAGCATTAATTTCTACTTTGAATATCTCATATTTTCTATCTGCACATGTATGTGCATGTGTTTGTTTGTTTGTCTACCTGAACATACACAGATATTCGACTTGAGCTTGCTTTTTTAACAAAAAATAGAGTTATTTGATATAAAAACCAGAGCAATTCACCCTCACAGATACTGCATGTTATCTGTCACCTCACCTCCAAACCCAGTCCCAAAAAGCTCAGCCCTTGGGCTGCACAGACCTTGTTCTTTGCCACTCAGACCACACAGCTCTGGTGAAGTGTGCCCTGGGGAGGGGGCAGGAGGTGTTGAAGCCCCTCTATAAGCAGGGTTAAAGTTGCTGCAGGGTCTCTGTGGTCTGTGGTGGTTGTGTTAGCAGCAGTTCCGGGGGCTTGGGGCTGTTAGGGAGCTTAACTTTTCATTTCCTGTGTGGTTTCATATTGGGTATGGTATGCACAATCAGGTTTAATTGATACACAAAGCAAGGTTTTATGTACGTGCTGGACTCCCAGAAATAACTGGTGGCAACATAGACACATCAGCAACAGCTTTTCAAAGTCTCCAGGGATCCTGGCTGCCAGACCAGAGATGTGTTAATGTTTGGTGCTCAGAAACCTCTCTTGGATCCCAAAGGAAGAAACACGGAAGACTAATAATTTGATTTAAACCCAAATCTTCCTAGTCAGGACAGTCTTGTGTTCTGAAAGAATCAAATTTGCAAGGCTGAAGAGGCAAAGCAAATGGTGCTGTAGGTGCTGAGGCTTATGGGGTACCAGAAAGATGTTCCAGAAGTGATTTCTCCTGGCTCCCTCCTTTCTCTCCATCATCCCCCATGTTTATGAGGTGCTCAGCTCCATGATGTTCTGCTCCAGCTCAGCTCCATGACAGGGCTCTGTGTGTCTTTCCCCTGGCTGCCAATTTTTTCTCCAGCTTTTTAGCCATGTTAATAAATAGGGGTGTTTGAAGCTCATGGCAGTGTGAGAACAGTGGAGCAGGGCCAGCAAAATTATTTCTTTGAAAAGAAGGAGATATTTTGTTTTTCTGGCATGTGTTCCCTGCATGCTCAAAAGGGCTTTTGAGCCAGGATGCAAATTGCCACAGAAAGGAGCAGAGAGCAGGAGAGACACAGAGTGAAACAGAATGTGATACCACTGAAGTGGGGAAGAGAAGGATCAGGGATGATGAGCATCTTCTTGGCTGCTAAAGACAGAGGGAAGCAGGAGGGAGTTTCTTCCTTTCTTCTCTGGCTGTGAAGGGGAAAATCTAAACTGAAAACCCATTCCATCACCCCCACTGTATGTTACAGGATGAACTTGGGACTCCATAATTGCATCTATAATAACTCTATCTGTAAATTAAAGAGGACAAGGCTCATTCTGTATCTTGGAGAATCCTGGCACAGATCAGCTCACTTCATGCAACTGCCTGTGGGCAATCCCTGGCATCTGTTGATCCCCATCTCATGCCTGGATGAGTCTCTGGAGATGCTTTACTGGCATGGGCCAAAATCCTATTATAGGGTACACACATGCAGTGGCACAGGGAGGACCATTGTGGGTCACTGGCCCTGTTTGTTTTCTTGGTATGGGTGTAACCAAGAAGGTTGGACTTGATGGTCTTGGAGGTTTTTTCCAATCTGTGATTCCAGGCCTGGAAAAGGACTCAACTGAGTTGTGCTGGTGGTTTTCCAGGATAATGCATCTCCTAGGAGGAGGGATGATTTTTTAATGCATTTAAATCACATAGTTTTGAGCATTGTGAAAACAAACCCAAACTGGTGCTTTATCCTCTGAAACTCCTTCTTTCTTTATGGCTACCAAACAGTGTAAAATCCTCAGGAATCCCATTAAAACAAAAAGTATGGATTTTATTTCGGCAGTGTGGCAGGTTGAATGACTCAACATAGAGCTGAGTATTTGAGTCATAATTCTCAGTATTTCCCCTCAAGTCATCCCTCCTTCCCCCACAGAAACCAAGGAATTGATCTTTTTATTCATTAGCCTTAAACCAGGCTGTGGCAAAGCCAAGTGTGATAAGATTGCACACATGTGCTCCATGGCTACTTCGGCAGAAAGCTTGACTTACAGTAGACATAACATTTTAATTAGGGTCTATTCTCACTGCATTTCCCTCCACCTACCAGACAGGGATCACCACGAAGCCTGCAGGATTTTACTCTCTGTCAAGCAGAGGGTCCTGCCCCAAACAAGCTTTTGAGAAGTCCTTGCTCAGTGTGACTCACAGACTCAAGGAAGTGTTGTCTAGACAAGACCCCAGGTTTTCAAGCCACAGCTATGAGTGGGAGAAGTGAGAGAAGCCAAGTGGTGTCAGCAGGAGGGATGGGCTGCAAGGCTGTGTGGTGTCTGGAAGTGCTGGATTGCCCTGGTGCTCACATGACGTTTCCTTCAAGAGGAAAACTCACGCTCTGCTGGGAGGTAACATGACCTGGGATGTGCTGGGTGATAAGAAGGACTCAGGCTCTCAGTCTGTGAGGTTCACTGAGCAGCTGGAGTGGGTAGTGGTGGGGTTTGATCCACTTGGGGTGGTACCTCAGCCCTTCATGTAATCCAGCCCTGTCCTGCGTATTCTCAGAGACCAGCACTGCCTGTGGATGTGTCTGCTTTGGCACAACGGTACGAGGCATCCTGAGCTTTCACTTGTGCCCAGAAGCCCATTTGAAATTGCTGCAAGTACAAGTGGAGTTATTACCTTGTGTAGAAAATACCTTTTTAGCAATCATTAAAAAACCCTCCAGTCCAATACAATTGGGTATTGAGAGACAATACACTGAGTTTTGCACAGTCTCATCTTCTGGCTTCAGAGCAGGGTTCAATGAAGGAGAGAATATCAGAATTGGGGTGGCACAGGGTAAGAAAAGCTCAGGTCTAATAATTTATGGAATTCTGGCTCTCAGTGGAGAAGGGCTCTGTCTACCCAAGGAAGTGATTACCAAAGGGAACAGCTGAACTGGGACAGAAAATAGCTCAGCATTTGCAAAGGATGGGCTAAACAATTCCTGCTTGGCAAAAACCCCGAGGTTTGGCTGCCTTGGGACTACTCACACCATTCCTCATTCAGCAGCACGGGTTTGTTGATGTTCAGAGGTGATGAAATATCAGATAAAAGGATCATGGAGCTGAGTCTGTGTTGATAATTCAGGTTTGGGCCACATGTTCGGCACCTTTTGAATTGCAGATAGCTTTACAGATGAGCCTGGACAGAGGGAGACCTTCCTTTCCAGTCTGCACAGTGCGAAAAAATAGAAAATAAATATCAAAGCTTTGAAGTCCCAGCTGTAGTTTCCTGTTTCTAAATTGCCCAGTTTGGGTAGAAGGCTGGATTTTCTTTCATAAACTCCCAACTGTAGTCAAATGCACAGAATTCTGAGATTTTACTTGGCTGAGTTTCCAAGCCAAATCAAATACTTTGTTCTGGAGAGCTGGAAAACTACTTGATGGAGCTTAGATTTGCCTTCTAGGTGTCTTCTCACTGCAGAGAATCCTTTTTCCTTCTGTGTAGGAACAGACAGATGTATTTCTGAGTTAGCAAAAAATCATTTGAAACTTAGGCATGGAAAAAAAAAGAAGTCTATAAAGCAATCATATCTCCTGAGCCAAGGATGTTTTTACTGCCAAGTGCCTGCTACTTTGAAAATATTTGAAGTTTTCAGGGAGAGATCCACTAGGATATCTTTCAAAATGAATGATTTTGTGCTATAGGAATATTGTAAAGGAGTACATGGTGTGGAGAAGTAATTACATGTCTTCAAATGAGTCTCTAACTATTTCAAGCCTACAGAAAAATCTAACCTTATGCAGATTTATATCCTTGTGAAATTCCTCTGACTTCAATTATTTTGTATATTACTCTTAAAAGGGAATATATTGTCCTTCCATTCCTCCTTCCATCCATCAATCTAATCTAATTTAATCTAATCCAGCCTAAACTAAAATAATGAAGACAGACAACCCTTCAGAGCTAAACACAATTAATCCATCCATAGGCAAAATGAAATTTCTTTTTTCATTTGGAATTTCCCTGTTGAGTTGGACAAGGCCTAAATTTTTGCCATAACTTCAGTAGAAGCAGTTTATCACCTAATCCAATGTACAGCACAAATAGCTGAGTGTACACAGAAAACATGGTGCTACCTTTTCCAAGTTAATGAATGAAAAATCAAAATATCTGAAAATTTAATGACAGTGTCTACCTTTAACTCTGCCTCTCTTCTGGCATTTGCTACTAATGTGACATGTCCTCATGGGAAACTCTCCAAAGATAATTTGGATTCAAATTTTTCACTCTGATACTTGGTATTAATACAGAGAATCTCTTGTACATTGGAGAAATACCCTTTTCCTGTGCAGTTTTCCTTCCAAGGGCTCATTTGGCACCCCCAGGGCTGGATGTACAAAGTGCATTAACAGAGCTGAGAGGGAGGAACCTGCAGCTCTCAGAGCTTGTCTAGCACGGGAAGAAGGGATTTAATATTCTGGGCAGAAGCTGCTCTTTCCAGCTCAGCAATTCATTTTCAAGTCATCTCATGTCATTTTGGAAAAGATTCAAACTAAAAGTTTAAGTGAAAGGTTTAAGCTAAAGTCCACAGCACATGTCCCCAGGCCACTGGGCTCTTTGGTTGGCTCACGTGTGCAGGTGTAAATCTATCAGTGTAATGCAAAAACCTGAGCTGGGAAGGCAGTCAAAGCCCTGGTTCACTGAGATGGGCTGAGGACAGGCAACCCTGCAACTGGAAGAGAAGAAAGACAAGATTAATTCACCTCAGCAGGGCTTGAGCAGGTGGAAAACCTCCAAAGTCCTATCAAGGTGAACAGCAACCCCTCTTTAGATCAGGAAAGCAACCTGAGAGGCTGCTGTGCTTACTCAGGTAACCCATTATCATAATTGAGGTGGGAATAGGGTTAAATTAGTGTTGACACAGCAAATCCACTCACACTTGTCTCCCAGTTCAGCCAGGGGTGGAATAAAGATACAAGGAAGGCACTGGAGAGTTGGACAGAGCTGGAGGCACTGGATCGGTGGGAGTTTGTTGGTCATTTTTCAGCCTTCAGTGGAAGGAGATCTTATTTTAGGTTGAGCCTGTATTTGTAGAATATTGTTACAGATCTGTGTATGTTATAGAGTTTCCCTGGGCATCTGTTCTCCCATGTCTTTGCTAATTTCCTCTGTCCCATGTGTGGTTATCCCATGTGCTCAGCAGTGCTGCCATAGGAGAGGAGGAGGAAGGGACCCTGAACTGCTGCTCAGGTGAGAAAACACCCACTGGACTTGCAGTTATTGGGGTAAATCTACCAAGTTTACCAGAGCTGTGCCCGACTTTTACAATTAGAGTGAGGTTTGCAGCCCCCTGCTGCAAATGGCAGATCTCCCTGTGGAAGGTGAGGGACAAGGAACGGGAGAAAACTCCACATTTTTAGATCTCTGAGGAAAAGCCTGTGAACTCTGCCTGCGTTTTGAGCCCTGTGAACTCCCAAATCAAAGAGTTTCACGAACCCTCGAACTCAGATGGGCTTTGCTGTGCCTGGTGGAAAGCCCCCAGTTTCTTGTCATCCCCTTTTTGTTACTTTGGCTCTATTTTATTAGCAGGGAAGCACAGCTGTACAGTCTCTCCCATCTCAGTGTAATTGCATTAGACACTTGCAGGCCGTCAAATTGCCATTCAAGCTGGTATATAATGAATTTACTTGACATGCAGAGGTCCTTATGTCACAAAAGGTTTTCTCATTATATCTGAGCTTTTACTTGTTTATCAAGAGTCTCCAAACCCTCACCCTCTCCCCACTCCCAGCACAGGAGAAGTGCTGCAGGAAGTGCCTTTTAGTCCAAAATTCATCAGAAAAAGGCCCACCTGGCTCTAACTTTTCAGTTTTATTTGCAGCTTGCAAGGGAAGATCTGGCTGCAAATACCTGCTGTGAAGAGTCAGCACTGAAGAACGACATGGAAAGGGGTGATTCTTTATAACTGGCAGTGTCATATTCTCCCTGAGGTGTGTTGGGACACCTGGGGGTTTTATCTCCCCTCTCCAGTAAGATTAAGCAGCATTAAACAGCGGGTGCACCTTTGTCCTCTTTGAAGGCAATAATTACTCCTATGATCTGGTCTTGATAAATCCTGTAATGCAGTTAGGCACACACAGTGGGGTCATTCCTGGGGCCTGGATTTGGCCAGTTTAGCACACAGAGGTTGCAAAGAGCTCCTCAGTGTGCAGTGCCTTGAGCCTCCACCTTTCAGCAAGGTGGGAACAGGGATTTGATATCATGGCAATTGTTGTGCAAAACCCCACAGGAGAACCACAGAAAGGATGTGATTGTGCAGTTCCCCGTCTATTTTGGTCACTTTTTTTTTTTTGGAATATTTGTGACTGTACTCTCTGGGGTCTGTATCAGCATTGGGGGCATCTGGGATATCCAGTAAGAGGTTGCCTGCTCCCAGAGAGCTTTTGGCATGTGAGTAACTACAGACCCTGCAGACAAGTGTCCCCTGCAAAGCAAAGCCCAAACCCTCCTCTCTGCAGAAGGGCTCAGAAGAGGAGCTCCCAGACTGGTTTTCAGTAGCCCCCCCTTTGACACCAGGTCCTTCTGCCCAGACATGGTGGGAGAGCCCCAGTGCCTCCTGATTAGCCCCTATCTGAGGCTGAGCTGCAGCACCTCACTAGTAATTCCTGCCCATTGTCAGGGGCTTTCTGGCACTGATGTGATATTGTGGCTTCTCCGCAGTGCTGGGGGCTCTGGCCGGCTCCTCTCTGCAGCAAGGGCCGGGGTGGGAGCAATGTCTCACATGAATGAGATAAGAGAAGACAAAGCAAATGGGGAAGAAAGGAAGCTTGTAGCTTTTCAAGTTCAATGAGGCTTACCAGGCTTTCGGGGGCCTCTTCAAATCAGAGGCCGAGTTAAAAGAACATGCAGAATTCAAAGCCTGTCCTTTTCCAGGCCCTCTGCCGGCTTTGAAAATCCTCCCAATTCATGTTTACTCTTGTTTCTCTCCCTCCTCCCCCTCTGCCCTGCCTTCCCCACTCAGACACGCACTCAACCCTTCTCCCCATGCGCAACCGTCCCCCCAAAATCTGCCCAAAGCAGCTCCTGCTGTGGTGATGCCCAGCCCTGGGAGCAGGTGGGGTGGCTGTTTCCAAGCCCCCAGATCCTGAATGTGGGATGTATGCAAATGGCAGGGAATGGTGGGCAACATCAGAAAAGGATACAATGGATCCCCTAATCCCTCGTTGCCCAGAGCTGTCTCTCACCCCAATGAAACCCAGCATCAGAATGGGGTATAAACAGTTCCTTCCCATTGCAAACATTAAAGTGCTTCTTTCACTGGCATACTTTGGAAAGTGGCTGTGATGGGGAGCACAAAGGCTGGGTGTTTTCATCCTTGGAATCACAGTATGAGCCACAAGATTCTGGAATGAATCAAGGGCTGCAAGGCTGCAAGGACAGGAAGGGATGAAACCTCCATTTCTGCTGCTTTGGAAAATGACAGCGTGACTTTACTTGCAAAAGGGGGTCAGTGCACCTGAGAAAATTCCATAAGTGAGGACTCTGCTGTGAGGGGGTCAGACTGGCTCAGGAGGGATCTGTGTCTGGCTGTTCAAAGGAGAGGTGTACTGGGATGCACAGCTGTGGTGGCTGGAAGGGTTGGCCCCACATCCCAGCTCACCCTCATCTCCTGGGCAGGCACAAGGCCTTATTATTAATGACAACAGTCCTCTGTAAGTTTGGGGCCTCAAAGGCTGGCAGGTAAGTGCAGAGGGCCTTTGCCCATCTGCTGCTCCACTGTCTCTGCTGGTGGCATAACTTCTGCCCAGCCCATGTTCCTCCTGCCCACAGCCCTCCTGTTCTTTTGGGAGATCTGGCCATGAATTTCTGAGGAAAGGCAATCAAAGATCTGCAAGAATTGAGATTTCTCATATACATGAAGAGAGGATTGTCTCAGGTGGCTGATTTCTTCCACTATTGCAGCCTGATGTGGAGGTTCAACCCTGACCTGTTTTGCCCTTCCCAAGCCCCTGACACTGAGATTGGGAAGGGTCCTCTCTCAGTCAGTTCTTCATGTGTTCTGCCCAAGTATGTGAGCCCCGGTTCCTGACTCACTGTGGCTTTGCCCCAGCACTCAAACCAACAAAACATGCAGCTGGGGCAAATCCACAGCCTTTCTCTGACCTTGTGCTGCTCTGGAAATCTTCAGCATCTCCTTTTCTTGTCTGGGAATGGGTTGCTCTGTCCTAGGAAAGTACCAGTGCTGAAGGTTGAAGGCAAAGTATTGCTAATATTTTGATTTTCTTTCACAGGAGCTCAGTGCATGTTTAAGACAGTCGAGGTGTGAACTGTTGTCTGGTTGTACCTTTAGCCTCATATCCTTCACATGATCCTGGCCACAGTTCTCTAATTACCATCTCTTCTCCTTGATCAGACTAACCAGAAGGAAGAAATGGCAAAACTCTCTGACAGTTTGCCTGCTGTCACCCAGCAAGGTGGGAGACACCGTGAAACACCCCTGAAGGTTTTCCATCCTCTGCTGTGCCCAGATGGCAGTGGGGATGTCCTGTCCTGACACAAACCTCAGTGCTGGAGGGAACAGAGAGAGCATCAAGCTCCAGGACCAAAGCCCAGCCGGCCAGCAGTGACTTTGGAAGGGTATCTGGTTCTGCTGCACACCTGGCAGAGACCCCCAAAAGAAAAGAGCTGTCACTCCTTTTAAGAGCTGCCACTTACTGTTTAGGGTTTTTTTCTGAAACAGGGCTGTAAAAGTGACTGTCAAGCATTGCCTCTCGAGCCCTTGCTGAACAACAGGAGATTTGCATTCCAACCCCTGGCACTTTTTTAGGACATTGTTGACAGAGTCAGCAACTGCTGAGTTTTTCTCCCTTGCCAGCCATGCAAATGAGATGAAGGGGTAGAGGAAGGGGTTGATGAAGGAGCAGGGGTAGGGAGGGGAGGGATGTGACAATCACAGGAGTCCCCAAAGCGCAGGGAGCTCCACAGCCCCACTTGAATGCAGCAGAGCTCGCTCTCATTCTCTGTGGCCCCATTGAGCACTGGGAGGTTTCTGCAGCTCAGTAACACAGAGGTGGATTGTGCCTCGTGGTCTCAGTTGTCAGTGAGCAGCAGGGAGATGACAGATCAGGACCAGCTACTCAGCTGACATGAGTTGCTGAAGTGTCACTGACCTTGTGTGGCCCTTTGTCACTATTGTCTCGGCTCCTCTGAAAAGAAACCCTTGGTCTTGTTCTTCTGCTCTGGGCTGGGAAAGTGATTATTATTATGCCCTGGCCTTTGGTTGGTGAAAATATGTGCAGCTTTTGTCACACATTTCTCTATACCAAGTGCATTTTCTCCTCCTTTTCCTATTCACACTTTGTGTGAAGCTGGTGTTCATTAAACAGGCTGAGACTGGGGGGGTTGCAGGCAGGGAGCCAGGTACACCTCAGCCCTGCCTGGCAGAGCCTGGCCCTGATCCTCACAATGCACCCCAAATCTGACCCACAGCATAATTCTGGCCCCCAGCCCTGTGCCAGCTCCCACCCCAGCCCTCCCAGCACCCCCACCAGCCTCCCCTGGGACAGGCCAAATTCTGGGGCAGGGGAATTTCAGGTAGACAAATGTCAAGAAAAGGTGAGGAAACTCATCAAACCCATTTCCATGAGATGCTGAACCATTGACTTAAGATACAGTAGGATAGGATTAGGATAGGATAGGATAGGATTAGGATAGGATAGGATATGATAGGATAGGATATGTTTTTGATATAAAACATCTTCACTGGAAGGGTGGTCAGGCTGCCTGGGGAAGCAGTGGAATCACCATCCCTGGAGGTGTGAAAAGGCCGTATGGGTGAGGCACTTGACATGATTTAGTGATGGACTTGTCTGTGCTGGGTTAGTAGTTGGACTGTGCTTTGTGTCCCTGACCCATTGCTGTGGTCCTGAACTGCCTTGGGGGCTGTTGTGGCTCTGCCTGCTCATCCCTCTGGATCCCACCAGCCAGATTCAGCCACCAAGGAGCAGCATTTTCAGAGATTATGGCATGGTATGAACTACTACAGGAGGCTGAGCAGGGGGCAGGGAGGAGGATCAGACCCCTGGTGATGCTGCAGGATGAGCCCAGGCTGCAGCAGACACAGAGGAGGACCCAGATGAGCAAAAACACCACACTGTGGTCCTTTAAGTGAGGAGCAATCGCTGTTCCTGAAGCTACTTATTGCTAGGACTGAAGCCAGTGTTTGAAATAAATCTTGATGGTTGTAGCAGTTTTGCTAATGCTTGTGCAAGAAAGAGACTTTAGTGCAGTTACTCCTGATTTATGCAAAGTGGGAGAAGGATTAATGAAAACCTGAAAGAAAAGTGTCAGCGTCCTTCAAGACACTCTAAAATGGGGTCAGGAAAAGCAATTTAGGGGGAAGCAAAGGGCTAAATATGAATCCTTTGGAGAAAATCCTCCTGTGAGACATTCAGTGTGAGACACTGGGGCAGCTGTAGCTGCACCTCTCAGCTGGAAGGATGGAGGAGGGTTGAGCCATTGAGCTGCTTTGTGTGACAGCCTTAGTCCTGAACAACTAGACCATGGATTTCAACAAAATAAAGTCAGATCTCATTTATAAAATTATTTTCAGATCCTGGCAGTGAGTTGGTGTCCATAAAATAAATACAGTTTTGTCAGAGAGATTTTGAGAGTGAGGTGGCCATAAAGCCCAGCCCAGGGGCGTGGCATTGTGGCACTGGCTGTGGTGTGTTTGCCAAACTCACTTTAGAGAGATTTTAGATTTTCAGGAATTAGGCAGTGATGGGCTGCAACACCAGGTCTTTGGTGGGGTTTTGCTTGAAGGTTGTGGATGACCATTGAGCCATATGATTCCAGCTGTCTGGTAGCAGATGTCTTCGATCTGTAGATCATGTGTTCTCATCCAGAGGTTAAAGACAACTTTTCTGAGAGCAAGGAATGAAATGTGCCCTTTTCCTCCCTAAATTCTTCTGTATTGCTCTGGTGGTTGTTGTTCTTATTAACTGAAGTCAAACCATGCTCAGGAGACTTTGCTGTAACAGAGATCATCTTCTTCTGTTTCCTGGTGGGGGGTGGGGGGAGTATTAAAAAGTCACAGAGAGATTTCAGGTAAATCTGAGAACAGACCTTTTCCCTAAGAATGGACCAGGAGGTGAAATGAAGCCAGTGCACCACATTTGGGATAGGTAAACTCAGCACTTCTTTAAAGCAGCAAAGGTAAAACCACCAGCAAAGATAAAACCAAGCTGTGGATACAGTTCTAATGTATGGAAAAGTTCAAAGTTCTTTTCTCATGGTTTGAAGACAGATTTTGCTCCTCTGCTACAGTGAAAATCTGACCATAACCTCAGGGAAGTTCAGAGGGGTCATTAAGTGTGAATGACTTTTGGAAGATAGCTTGAACTTGTTTGGGAATCTTGTGTCATGGAATTTGGATAAAAAGGGTTTGTTTCTGAGCTGTCAGGGCTCCTGGTTTCTGTCAGAGCCTGGGAATAGCATTATCCAGGGGTTTTCTCTCCTTCAGAGCCTTCTACCCTTCCTCCACAGGTGGGGTGGTTGCAGCAAAGACCAGTGTTTGTCCCAGGTCATCCTGAGCACGTTACTCCAGTTCACTGTTGATGGCTCAGCAGTCACTGTACAGCCAGTCCTTGCCTGGATCCTGCTGGGAAATGCTCCTGTTTTATCAATACCCACAGTTTCCACAGACATTTTCAGCAGGCCTCTCAGAAAGGCCAGTGAATAAATAACATGGACTGAACTGGACCCTTTCTTTGCCCCAGGAAAGGGCTCTGTGGGTCAGGGTGGAAGCCAAGAGATGCACCTGGAGGAGCTTGAATTTGCCTGCCCATAGTGCTGTGGTTCTGTGAATAACAGGGATCATTTCCTTTCCAGAACTGCTGATCTTTATACTTAATATGCCATTTTTTACAAGGGCTATAATGATGAGGAGAGCCAGAGATGCTGAGGAACAGGCAGGTCATTCCTTGCAAGCACCAGATGATATACAGCAAACTATTAGCAGGGCAATACACTTCCTTCAGAAACTGAGCAAGGTTTCTTATGTAGCCCATGGGTTTGATCTCTACCAGGCCAGCTCTTTTTATCATGTTTGTCAGTTCCAGTGAAGCAGAAGTATTTCTGCTTTCTTGTCTGCAGTAAATTCAGACTGGGCTTGTGCTGGCTGCAAAGCTAAAATGGCAAGATGTTCCTCCCATGGCACTGAAAGCAGCTGCAAAGAGGGACATGAGCAGATTGCCAGGCAATCAAATAGCCCCAAGGTAACCTGTGCTGGGGGATTTGCTTTGGTCTCTTGCTGATGCCCATCTTCTTTTTCCTCTCACAACGTCAGTACTTTCTGCCAGATGGTTGTTATTTTTTTACAGGACTACAGACAATTATACCTGTCAAGGGCATGCCAGAGTAGTTAGCATTTATGGTGTTAAGGAGATTACCTTCTAAATGTTAATAGCAGACACGAATGTGGTAACTTTCCTACTTAGGATCAGCATTAGATCACTGCTGAGACTCACAGACCTACAAAACCAGCTCTGGAAACACATCTGTACCCACCAAACAGCTGCTGCTCACACCCTTGGTCACCACCCACCAGCACAACTGGGTCTCACCACTCACACACAACGAAGTTGTGCAATGGTCAAGCCCAGAGATGTTTGATTTCACCTGATTCTCTGAGCTGGGTCCCATCTGCAGGACTGAGGAGTGGCTCTGTGTTCCCTGGGCATTCATGTTGCCATTAGAGCCAAAATCAATGTGGGGACACACTAAGTCACAGCTGCTTCCCTGTGTTTTCCAAGGCCACAGGGTTTGACTGGCTGTCAGAAGTTTGGGAAGGGCAGCTCCGTGTGGGTGGACATTGACATGGGGTGGTGTCAGACATGTTTTATGCCCCCAAGGCTGCTGGTGAGTCACTGAGTCCTCCCAAACCAGGATCTGCTCAGCTCAGATCTCACACACATCAAAGCAGGAGCCAACTCTTCCTGGTTGTTTGATGGCACCTGGTGCAACAGGGCTCAACCAACACCTTCAGCTGCAGCTGGAAGGAGGAAAATTCAGAAATAGCTGCTTGAAATGGCTTGGAGACATAAAGTTACACCAGAACCATCAATCTGCCCTACATACACTGGAAAACATGCCTGACTTTGCAAACCAGAACAATTTGTCAGATACAACACTGGGATTTACTCAAGAGCCCTCCACACCTGGGACCTCTGGGGTCCAGGTCTGAGTGCTGTCAGATTGTAAAGGAAAATTCTCATCCTGGTCCCTTGTCCTGGCTGGTTGGTGGATGGTCCTACCAGCCAGCAGCAGGTTTTGCTCAGTGTACTCTGTACAGACTGTGCATTGTACTTGGGCAAAGGAAGGCAGCCCATTTGTTGTTGTTGGGTTTTGGGTCATGAAGAAGTGAAGGCTTAAGGCTGAATAATGAATTCCCACGGGGTCTTGCTGGGAATGCAGATCTAAAAGACACCCATGTTTGGCCCCAAGGACATATCCCTTTCCCATGGTCCCAGGAAAGCTTCATTAAAATTCTCATACCAAAATCCTTTTCCTCCTGGTCTGCAGCCAGGCTGGTCAGAGGGTGTTTCAGTTCCCTGTGCTTTGGGCTGTTCCCTCCGTGTGAAGGTTTGCTGTGTAGGGTTTGTGACTGTTATTTCCAGGGAACAGCAGTGGTTAACAGCAGAGGCAGTCCTGGCCTTTCCTGTTTGTTCTTTCCAAGGACATTTGTCCTCCCACGCTAAAGGGGAAGGTAGAACAGAAAGAGGAGAGTGTCCCACACACTGGCCTTGGGGGAAAGAAAGGAAAACTGAGGGAAGAGGCGAAGAGTTAAAATGTTCTGTTCTTCAGGTCTCCTTTTTCTGCCCTTGATGTATTAAACCAAGGCAGAGGTGAGAGGGGAGTTAGAAAACCTTGGGAGGGGCCCCCCCAAACCCAATTTGTTTGACACTAATTTGGTTAAAGAATAAAGAGATTCATTGCTGATCCTTACGTGTGACTCTCTCCCTCAGCACAGGGAAATCCCAAGGCAAAGTGGTTGGCAGAGGGATTTCCTTGGCACCCCATGTCCTGCCAAATTCTGCTCTCAGTTACACCAGCACATGTGCAGGATGATTCATCTGAGGTCAGAGCAATGGGGTGAACCAGGGCATTGCTACCAAAAAAAGAGTGACTGGGCAAGGTCTTTTCCCATTGCCACGCTGTGCTCACAGGGTGTCTCCCCCAGCTCATACAGGAACCTGAAAGGATGGGAGTGAAAACCTGCTTTGAGCAAATAGAGGTAAATATGGCTGTGGTGTGACCATTTAGAGGCAATATCTGCATTTTAAGTGGGGAAGACACGTTCCAATGCTCACAGGATAATTAATGAGCTGGAACCAAGGGTGTTGGGTTGGCGGGTGAGTTGCTGCAAAGACAATCCAACCCGTGGTTGTTCACCAAACCCCAGATCTGGGCACAGCTCTCCAGAGCACTTCCAGCCAGAGGGATGAGTTAAGAACATCACACAGTGTGAAGAATCATCTCAGGTGGGGCAATGTCAGGGGGACTGAAGCATCTTGATTGTATCAATGAAGGGAGTGTTTTGGTCCTGCCAGCTGAGCACCCTCCCAAAGGAACAGCAAGAAGGGAAGCTCCAAGGACTGGAATTCTCTGCAGAGAAATATAATTAGTCCAAGACATATCCAGGAACAGTGAAAGCAAACCAAACAAATACATTTGCACAGATTCCCTCTGCCTGTTCATCACTTTGGCTGTGGCTGTTGCAAAATCACCCCTCACTGAAAGAACTTTTCTCACCTGACATGTTCCAGCAATTGCAAAGTCTTTTCAGGAACACGGTGAGCTTTGCCAGCTTCCCAAGAACAAACAGAGAGAGACATGAAAGGTCTCAGGCTGGTAGCAAATGTGTCATTTGCAAAGCACAGCATGTTTTGTTTCAGGAGTAGAACAGATTTCACAACAAAGCTGAAAGGCCTTGAAACTGTCCCTTGCTTTCCTGAAATCGTTACATAAATAAATTCCCTGAAAATGAGGCAGTATTTCCACTGTTTTGGCAAGTGCTGGGTGATTTTATATTTTAGTTGATACTCACATTTTAATGGAGAGTTGGGGTCTGGCAGGAGCAGAATTCAGTTCTTATATCTCCAAGCAGGGAATTCAGTTTGGTCATCTTGGGAACCCTTCCAGGTCAAGATTTAAAGTGGGATTCTAAGGATGGAAGTCTATGTCCAGAAGAATTATGAGAAGTTTCATATTCCAATAATTTTTGACACTGAAAGAACAGTCACTGGAGCTATGAGATACCATCTGCAGCTTTTCTAGGAGGGTTGCTATTGTTCTTTCCTTTATAAGAGCTCATTGAAGGTATCTCACACATTCTTCATTACATCAAAGTTCTGAAATTCCAGATTTTGATAGTAGATATTACACCTCTCCTCCACTGCACATTAGACTGATCCTTAATTTTTTTCTTCTTACTTTAATATTTTTAGCTTCAAAATATTGAATGGTTAAACATAAAAAAAATTAGGGAGGAATTTCCAAAAACTCTTTTCCCTTTCTCCACCCTCCCTGTTTCTCAAGGTCAATTCCTCCTACACCTTTAAATCCAAGAGAGGCAGCACCTTTTCTCCTTTGAATATCAAACTCTCCTGTTGCAGAAGGTGCCTACAGAGATACACTATATCCACCATCTTAGAAGTGCTAAATCAAGGATAAAAAAGGCCCTTTGAAGAGCAGAAACATCTCCCTCTCTTTGCTGCTGTGCAAGGCTGTACAGATAGGAAAATGCTGGGAATGTTGGCTGCAGAAGGGAAACACTGCTGCATCTGTGCTTGGAAAGCTTTGACTTGAAAGACCTTGGTGTCCAGTTCTAATTCCTCTCAGGCTGCACAGATTTCTGTAAAGTCTGAGCTGGAAAAGCAAAATCTCACCTAAGCAAGGAAACTCATCTGATTCTGCCTGCAGCTCCTGCCCATTGAGGATTTTCCATCACAAAGCCCAGCCTGGGTACTCCAGCCTGCTGCTTTTTTGAAGTTAACAGAGCAAAACAACTTTACACACCCAAAGCCTCCAGCTCAGAGCACTGCAACTTCCAAAGGCAGATGTTTCTCTCCCTCTCTTTGTGCTTGTTCACACAATTTTATTCCCTAGATATAACTCACAGGAAAAACACCTTTTGGTTTTGAAGGGAGGCAGTGACACCTTATCTACAATAGTGCAAACAGCTGCTGGGTTTGTTTCCTGCATCCTTTTATGTATCAGTAAGATGGTGCATAGTTTGAAGATTTTACACTGGGCTTTGGTTGCATTTTTCCTGGTTTGCAAGGCTTGACCTGGAAGTGAAAAGTGTCCATCTCACTGGTGTGAAACACCAAAGGATTTTGTGCCTTTTGCTAACTCTGCTTGGGACATTCACTGGGCACAAGCAAGACCACCAGGCTGTTCCCATTTGTTCTAGGAGCTGTATCCCTTACAAGAAGAAGCAGAGCCTTCCTCCAGCCTGCTCTGTGTTATAGAATCAGAGAATCAATGGTTTGATTTGAAAGGAACCTTAAAGATCATCTCATTTCACCCCCTGCCATGGGCAGGGACACCTCCCACTGTCCCAGGCTGCTCCAACCTGGCCTTGGACACTCCCAGGGATGGGGCAGCCACAGCTTCTCTGGGCAACCTGTGCCAAGGTCTCATCACTCTCACAGGAAAGAATTTCTTCCCAATATTTAATCTAAATTTCCCTTCTTTCAGTTTGTACCCATTCCCCTTTGTCTTGTCATTAATGATGAATTTCTCTCTGTTTTCCTTGTAGGCCATTTCAAATAATGGAAGGCTGCTCTGGGGTCTCCATACAACTTTCTCTTCTCAAAATTATTCTCTGTATTACTCCTAGTGACTCCAGTTTGAGACACTTCACCTCAAAAAGAAGGTATGGAACAAGAGTTATAGCTCAAAGCAACAAGTAAATGCAATTTGAAGCCCAGAAATCCTCACCTTCAAGAATTATCTGCAGTTATTCCTCCTGGAAAAGAAAGAACACAGTGTTAAAATAAGTAAAGGCCATCTGAAAATGTGTGGAAAGTCATCCATACCCTCTGTCCATGGGAGGGAAAACCCCTGACCTTAAATTTCAGCAAAGATCAAGGTTAGAGTGCCCTGATAAACAAGAAGGGAGCAGAACACAGGCCAGAAGTGTGAGGAAGGCAGGAAATGTCCATCATGGGACACCCCTCACATCATCAGCAGCAATGAACCCATCACCTCACTCCTGAAGGACACCCCTGCCATGTCTCAGCCTGGCTTTGCTGCACCAAGTGCCCTGATCCAAACAGATCAGTGCCCCAGGGCTGGGACAGAGCTTTGCATTGCTCCAAAAAGCTTTTTTCATTGAAGGGCACCTAATGCATTAGGAGGAGGAGAGGTGCCACCATTCACTCCAGCTGTCACTTTGCATCTGGCCAGTGGTGCCAGGAGTGACATCCAGCAGTCCAGGAGAAGAGGATTAATTTGTTAATGAATGCCAAGCCAAAGCCCTGCTGCAGTGGTCGTTAAGGAAAGAGCTGTTCCATTGATGCATGAGATAAATGTAGAGATAGATGGATCCTGCTCAGAGTCAAATGCTAAAGTGTATCTCAGAGACATAAGGTTCCTCCTAAAGAATCACTGTGATATATTCAGGGTTGGATTTTTCAAAGTCAACTAAAGGTAATTTCATTGAGGGTTTTAATATAATATATTGGTTTGCTTGGGAAAAAAAAAAGAGACCAATTCATTTTAAACAACTGAGAGAAGACAAACAGTCAGCTGTAATTTAAAAGCATTGAGGGCTGCATATCCATTTTGAAGAGGAGAGTGATTTTTCAGAGCTGAATGGAATGAAGCACCAGGCTTGTGTCGTACTTCAGGGGGATGTCAGCACCTAATTCCCTCTAGTTATACCTGAAACACAATGAATTTCGTGTCAAACCATTCCTCTGCACAGAATAACATGTAAAAAGGTTTCCAGAGGATGTTTAGAGGATAACACAGGGCTATAATATGAAATACATGGCAATTTAACATACAACTACAGTTGTATTATGCAGCCGTTATCGACAGCACGACTGACACAATGTCCAATTACCAAGGGGGAAATGACATCTCCTGCAGCTTAACAGCTACACTGTTAAATATGGTCACTCTGTGCCTTGGGAGAGTTGTTAAAGTGGCAGAAATTAGCGTTAAAGTAATTGATTGGCATTTCCTTAAGATGCAATAATATTCCCATAAATCTTTGGATAAGAGGAATGTACCTGAGACATTAAAGGACTTTGGGTATATGAGCAGTGAGGGTGACTCTCAATGAATAATAAATGGCTCAGGGTGACTTGTTGTTATGGCTCTGATACTGCACAATATTAACTTTTAAGGGATGCCTTCAGAACTCCCCTGCTGCATGGACTCCCGTGTTTTATGACCTTGTAACCTCAAGTCCTTCATCCTGGAGCCTGCAGAATCCTGTTCCATCAGGGAGCTGCTGGCACCAGTCCCCTCTCAGCACCTTCCTCTCCAAATCAGCTCCCCTAATGAATGTTAGTTTTACTGGGCTGGAATTGAACCACTTTAGACCATATTTCCTCAGCAATAAAAAGTTATCTAGGGTTTTACTGATCCTAAGTGATGTATGCACATTAGCCAATTAATTAATCTTGTTGAGTAGCATATTAATTTCTTTTAATTTCCTATCCCTACTTGAAAGGGAGCATTTCCCTGAAACCAGTGGGGTGGTGTAGGAAAGGATTTGCAGATTTGGGCTTTCAAACTCAGCTTGGGGGTTTGGGTCTGAAATATGCAGCAAAATACATGTGTGAGTATTTGTGTGGACATACAAACACTCGGAGTCTGGCCTTCACCAATCAGAAGTGAATTACTTCTGTCAGTAAACCAAGCATTCTAGTAAAAAATGGCCTATAAACAAGAGACCTAGGAGTTTAGCTCCTCTTTTTAAAGACATTTAAGGACGTTTCAGAACTGGTTTTGTCCCAAAAGAGCCGATTTCTGAGCTGTTGTAGGGCTATGGTGCAGCCTTACCTCTCCCTGAACCTGCAGAGGATTTTATTCCACACTCACATCTCATGCAGGGGACAGGGACATGCAGCCATAGCAGTGACAGGGCTGACATTCCTTCACTGAGCTTTTCAGAATCTTCTTTTTTTTTTCTCCTGTTCTTCTTTTTAAAGATTTCTCAGCAGTTCTCATCAGCTGTTTATAGGTTGTCAAACTTGTTTAATTTAGCAAGAGCATTCCCCTCTCTGAGCAAGCTGGAGAGGGCAATGCTCCCTCTCATCTTCACTCTGATGCTTTTTAATTGTCCTCAGCTTAACAACGCTGATAAAGAAAGGATGGAGAAAATAAAGAGACAATCAAAACCTGTAGGTATTTTTCAAAAGTGACACAAATTCAGACCTTTCCTGATTCTGGGTTGGTGGTGTTCCCCTAAGGGTGGGTGAGACTTCTCTCTTCTATATCTCTGATATCGACTCAGACTGCTGGAGTCAATTAAATGTTGCACTAATCTTATATAAAGTAACAAATCTGGGGGGGTTTTGTTCCACTTCCTAGGAAAAAGAAGTAGTTCAGAGCATATAAAATGTGTCATTTTATTTAGGACCACAGGCTGCATGGACTGGGGTTCAGAATTCGTTTAACTGAACTGAAATAAGTTTGGAAATTAGATTCCTTTTGGAACTAAAAAATTGCATCCTGTCACACTGAAAACACACCTGAAAATCACTGTATTGATGGAGAGCACAAAAAACATCTGCAGGGATAAGGAAAGGAATCTTCAACCCATATATTCACATGGAGTTTCTTTGACATGAATTTTGAAACCAATTTAGTAGCTCAGAATTTCGTTTTTATGAGAAGGGTGCAAAAAAAATCCACTGCCTTATAAACGTCGTGTAAGTCTGGTGTAATTTTCCAGCTCCTTGAGGCAGGAGATGACTGGGCACTGCTTGGGCTCAGATCCTGGTGCTGCAGCACAGCACTGACCACATTTTCACACCGTTTCTCCAAATGAGCCAAGCCCTCAATGGTACCAGGCACAAGCCATCTCTGCTGCACTCCATAGGTGCTGGCCTTGCAGTTGTGTAATTTAGGGAGAAATACTTTTTTTCACCATTTTCACCCCACCTCCTCTTTTTCCCTACCACAATTTGCTTTTCTGACATAGAAATGGATGTGGGCATCCAGGGAGAGGTGGAAAACTAAGCTGGCATAAACCTGAGAGAATCAAAAGTTTGTTCCAAATGCTTTTTACTAATTGCATTTTCCTTTCTCCAGACATCTTAGTTAGTGGATGGGAGAGAGATGTGTGTGCATTACAATATAAAAGCAACATCTTCCCTGCTGAGAGTGTGAATTACACACACACAACTCTGGGTGGGGAGGGGGGGAACACAAATCAAACCCAAACACTATTTTTTTGTTCACATCGAGCTGTCTGGGTTGTCAGTTAGGGAAATTAGCCCATCTATCACATCCTCTAATCCCCCATCACTTCCCATGAAACGTGTGGGCTTTTAGAGAAACTTCTTAATTTTTCTCCACATTATTGTGTTTCTTTTTTACTTCCTCCAGTTCTTAAGTAGGAAAATCCCAGAGGATTTAAGTGTCTGAAACAGAAACTTTGGAGCTCTTCTGTTTCTTGCATGAACTCACAGAGAAGTACCAGGGAACAGGCAGTGAGGGATGAGGGGATGAGCCTGTACTTGGGGAAGGGAAGGATCCAGGGTGTGTGTCCAGCCTGGTGTTGATGCCTTTATGGTATTAGTGGTGTTTGGGAATGTGTTACAGGGTGTTTGTGGAACACCCTGCCTACATGTTTACTCTGTCTGGGGGATTTGACGTTCTCAGGTTTGTTTGTAGCTGCTGGTGTTGTATTTGTGTTGTATTTGGGGCTGTGTGTGCTGTCACCCTGTAGAGATCCCTGTCCAACCCACCTGTGGGTGCACCTCCCTCAACTTCCTTTTGTGTTCATCCACACCCCTTCAGCTCCCTTCTTTATTTGATGTCGTGGCTCCCCTGCAAACCCTTAAAGTTTCTGGATCTGTGAAAATGGCAGAGTAGAAAAGAAAGCTGGAGCAGCTGGAGATGCCTTGGGGACGGCACTTCCTGGCCCCAAAGATTACTGGGCTATCACGTTGCACTTAATTGTCCCAGTGTTTAGCAAATTGCATTAATTAAAGTGGCACATCTGGCCTCTTTATCAGGGGCTGTGCAGTTCTGGTTTTGATCCTGCAGTGAGACTCTGACAGTATCAGCACTCCCGGGTAAACACTCGTTGCTCAGCTTCCCTTAGTTTGGAAAGCTGGGTCCGATGGAAGTTCATTGAGGAGCCTCCAGTAAGCCCTGGAAAGGAAAAACCAGTCGTTAGTAAAGTTCAATCACCACAGCTCTGTCGATAGCACAGCTACTGTAATCAGAAAGGCTCAGCTTTCCCTTTTCCCAATTAAATCAGCTTCCACTCATGTTGTAAGTTTGTGCCCAAAAAGTGACTGAATGAAGTGATCAGTCAAACCTGAAGCTCTGCTCGTGTGGGGACTCACCTTCCTTTGCCCCTGTGAGCACCCACAGCCTGGGCTGCAGCTCCTGCTACAGAGGAGCTCACAAGCAAATACTTCCTTAAATTCTATCTGTCTGACTCTTACAGCCTCCTAGAGCCAAGGACAGGAGCTGAAATTCTCCAATAAAGGATTAATGCACTATACAGCGGATATATTTCCCAGCTCTGATCCTACCCCCAGTTTCTTGGGGAAAAAAATCTCAAACTTTCAGTACAGGACATGGTCCCTGCTCTCCCAAATCACTGGGAATTCATTCCACTCTTTCATCCCCAATAGTTTCAAGAATGTATCACCTTAGTAGCAAAGGTAAAGGATACTTTGCCCCCTATATCAGGAGCTATTCTTAAAATAGTGGAGACAAAATGCCTAATGGAGGTGATTATCTTAGCAAGCAATAATGTTCAGGTAATTTTCTTTAATCTGCTTTTTATTTTAGCAATGTTTATATCCTGGTGCATTGGGCATAGCATTAAAGACCTCATCAGTCAAGCTTGGCAAAGGTAGGGGACAAGAGAGAAGTGAAATAGCAGGACTCACCTCAACATACAATGTCAAAACTGACTTGTGTTTTCATTTTAGGCAAATAAGGGATTGAAGGAGTTGACAAACTCACATAATAAAACGTGTCTGGGTGACAATTGGATTAACATTTTTAACTTCCTAGTTGGAGTTGAGTGTATTTAGGGGCCTTTCAGGAGACAGCTTCTGAAAGCCTGCAATTTGTGTGCTAATAGAGTCAGACCCTCTGTGAGCTCTGCAGCACTGGCCCAGTGCTCCTGAGCCCCCTCCATCCCCCTGCTCCACAATAATGGGGCAGAACTGACCCCAAGGGCTATTTGTGATGGCCTGGAAATTGTAGATAATAACATGGTGTCCAGGACAATTGCTCCACCCATCTAAGCCCACACTGCCATGGCAGTTCTCCCTTTGGAATGGCTGCCTGTGTGCTCCATGGAGTCTTTTTGGGAAGGGGAGCTGCCAGCAGCCAGATTGGGCTCTGTGTTGCCTGACGTATTGGGAGTCAAAGCACTGGACCACGGGAGATGCATAGGCTGTTGGAAAAGAGAGCTTGTTTGGGAGTGCATCACCTTAATAGTGCAATAAATGATGCTTTGCGCCTCACATCAAAAGTTATTCTGGAAATAACTGTAAATCAGGCTGTAAGTGGAGCCAAAACACCTCCTGGAGCCAGTCTAAGCTGCAAACCAAGCTGAGTCACAGCTTGCTTGTTGAGATCCTCCAGATGTAGCTGAATTGTCGGCACGGACCTCGTCGCTCCTCCAGGAAGCCCTTGGTTTGAGCTCAGCCAGGTCTCAATGTTTGCTGACACCTCCACATCCTGCCAGACCCGTGTGACAGCTGAGGGGTGATGGGCACAGAAAGGTTATTTCCTCACTAAATTAACCCAGTTTAACATTGCCCTTCCAAGAGCTCAGAACCAGGTCAGAGCAGACTCAAACACCGTGTGCAGCACAGGGTGGCCAGAGAGGCTGAAGTGACCAGGGACAGGTCCTGAAGTTGTGTAAAGGCAGAGTGAAGTTGGATCTCAGTAAAATGTTCTTCTCTCAGAGGGTGGTTGGGCACTGCCCAGGCTCCCCAGGGCAGTGGGCACAGCCCCAAGGCTGCCAGAGCTCCCGGAGGGGTGGGATGGTCCTCTCAGGGACAGAGAGGGACTCTTGGGGATGGGGCTGTGCAGGGCTGAGGGTTGGAGTCACCCTTGTGAGTCCCTTCCAGCTCAGCACATTCTGTGATTCTGAGAGGCAGGGTTAGGGTGCCCATCCCACTGCACACAGGTTTGTCTTGGTGTCCCAGACCTCAACCTGCCCATGAACACCAGCAGTTCATTCCCTGAACACCTGGGGCCAGATGCTCATCTCACACAGTGTGGTGGGTCCTCACTGCCCCCAGCAGAACCAGAGGATTCACACCACAGCCAGAAACCCCTTCGCTAAATAACCGAGAGGAGAGGGAGGAGGGAAGGGCAAACCTAAACACAGGAGCCTAAGAAAGCCTCCACTTGTACATTCAGCCACAGCCAGGCCCCCATTGGAGGCACAGGCACAGAAATACAGTTGCACAAGGCTGGAGCAGATTTGCAGTTGTATGGGGTAAGTGTTTGCTTCCCTGGCTGCACAATTACTGTTACTGATATCATTACGCTGCTCCACTTGGCACATCCGTTCACTTGGCAGCTCTGGCTGAGGCGCTGGGCTTTCCAGCCTTTAGAAAGCTTTGCAACACTTCTCCTCGAGCACACGCTCTGCAGCTAAACGAGTAATTATCTGCAAGCTTTAATCAACCGTCATTCCAGCTGAATTTGCCACTAAACTTGTAGCAAAACCCGGAGCCCCCGTGAAGCAGTGAATGCACGCTGGCATTTTGTGTGAAGAAAGCCTTCAATTGCCTCGTTGGTTCGAACAGAAACTTTCTGTCTCCTCCGGCTGCTCTCGCCTTGCAGGGTTTAAATGAATGGGTGCTTGGGAGCCGAGCGGGGGCCACAGCAGAGCTGTGTCAGGAAACAGCTCAACATCTGCCCTGGTGTGGGATGTGTTATTTATGTTCCCCTTGGCAAAAGAAAAAAAAAATCTGTGAGCAGGAGGTGGCAAAAAAAGGTGTTTCCTAACAAAAACAGCCATAGAGTTTGGCTTTTATATGGAAGAAAAGTAAAAAAAACCTCAGAGTTGCAGAAGAAATTTGAAATGTGCCAGGATTTGGCAAGGCTGCCTATGGTCCTTACAGATGATTTCCATTTTCTGTTTCCATCATCCTGCACTGCCCTGCTGCTCAGTGTAGTGCCCTTGGCTGCTCTCAGGGTGTGCTGAGGGCAGGTGTTACCTGCAGAGAGGCAGCTTTGCCATGAGGACCCTGGGACAGGTTTGGTGGTCTCACAAACCCCATGTCCTGTACACCCAGAAGGTTTTATCAGCTGGTAAGACTCTGGTAGAAATAGGGTGATAAAATATCAAGCTACTTCAACTTTTAGCCTAATAATATGTAGCTGATTATAATTTCACTTCTAGAATTATGAAGATTTTGTCTGCAAGCAACAGAATCCAACAGTTCACTTGATCACTTGTTCCAATGGTTAATTTTCCCCATCCTCAAAAATTTATGCCTTATTTCTCTTTTGAATAGCTCTAATTTTAATTAGAAGGCATTTGCTCTTGTTACTGAATTAAACAGTCCTTTTGTCTTTAAACTGCTACATACTGCAAAGCCCTTCATTGCTAAACTAAACATAAAGATTTTCAAATCTCTCACAATAAAGTATGTGAGGTATTCAATTATCTCTGTATCCATTGTCAATACATAGATCAATAGACCACCAATAAAAGGAGCAGCACATGAAGTTACAGACCTCTAAATAGAGAGAGTTGGATCCAAAAGCAGAAAGACAAAGGGAGCAATAGATAAATTGATAGATTGACAAAGTTTCTCTCTCCAGGTTGGAATGAGTTCTTCAAGTTAGGGAATGGTTTATCTTACCTGAAAACTGCAAGCCAGTTCACATAATCCATCACTCTGCTGATGAAGCCACTTGCCTCCTTAATTTCCCCTGGAATCTCCTCCTCTCCCTGATCCCATGGGAAGCAGCCTCCCTGTTCACTCCCCAGATCCCTGGAGCCATTATTACTATATTTAACATCACTTTTTCCCATCCCTCACCAAAAATGCTCTATCTCCAACACATCCACCTTCACATCTCCAACCTGTCAAACTGGCAGGAGCAAAAGCAACTTTATTTTTTTTTTTTGTCTTTAGTCATTTCTGGCCCCCATCCAGTTGGTGTCTTCATTTATTGTAATGAATTTGTGTCGTTAATATGTTGGATATGCCCAGCACTTGCAAAGTAGTACATTAGTACAGAAGCCATTGCTCTGTACCAGCATTTTTATTGCCACAGCTGATTTACAGGCTGATAAGCAACTTTGCAGCTGTCCTTGAGGCTGGGGAAGGACAGGTAGTGTGGCAGCACTGGGGTGGGCATGGCATTGTGGCAGCCTGGGCAGAGTGTGAGGCTCCCCAGGCCTTGCACAGTTGGGGGTGGGCTTGATGATTTCGTCTTTTCTCTTTAAAACATCCTCACCTTTGCGTGAGCACTCAGAGATCCCAGAGAAACGCTGAGGACAAAGCCTGTGTGGAAATCTCCAGCCCTTGGAAAGGAGATTAAATGCCATCACAACCCTGTAGGTTTGGAAGCTTCTGTGTGACTTGTTCATAATAGAGCCATGTCATCACTTTATTGCAAAGATACGATAAAGACAGGCATTATATGGTGTTAACATTTAACAGCCATAACTTAACTTTCAAAAGACTTTGCAGGCCAAGCCACAGTGAATTGTTTCTTTCTGTGCATTTGATCCTTGGCTCACATGCTGTAGAGCAAGGGTGTTTGCAGAAAAGATAGAGTGCTAAGCAGGCAGACTGACAGACCTGTCTGTCTGTCAGCTCTGGAGGGTAATCCCTTGAACTGTAACCTTAAAAAACATATTTAAAAGGAAACAGGGCCAGCACGACAAAATACCTGACTGCCTGGAAGAAACACCAAGCATCCCCCTCCTGGGACTGATTTTATATAGAAAGGACTCAGTTCTGAGCCCCTGGATGTGAGGCAGCATCAACATGAGGGTGAGAGGCACAAGAGACTTTGGCAAGATCAGCATCAGTTCAGATCCACCTTTGGCACCAGCATTCTGTGCCTGTGGGCCAGCAGGGATCTGGCCAAGATTCTTCTTATCTTGGTGTAACACCCTGCCTGAGCTTCAGGGCTCATCCCAGCACAGAGACACCCAGATAAAGAGGAAATCTGAAGAGTGAACTGCTGGTCAGATGTTTGTGGCACTCACTGCTACAACCAAGGTACAACCAAAACCACTGTGAGATAAAATCAGATGGTCCTTCATTGAAGTAACTTGAGCACCCAGTGCTATAAAAGAGGGATGATTTAGCAGAAAACCTTTTCAGTGCTGAATCCTCTTTCTTTGAGCTGTGAGTCAAAGTTTCATTCCTGGGGAGGAACAAGAAAATTTCGCTGTGGATGGAGCAGGGGAGGGAGGATATTATTGCTGTAAAGACCCAGTCCTGCCTCTCCTTCCTCTGGAGCAGCTGCTGCAGGGCATGGGATGAGCTATTGATCCAGGAGAGCCCTTTCTTCTCCCATCTGGCCACCTGGAAAGCAGGAAGGATGATCCCCCCATATTTCACAAACCATGAGAAAATGGACTGGGCAGTCCAGGGACCTTCAACCTGTCACTCCCCATCTTAATTAGGACTGTCAGCTTGCCTTGCATTTTAGGCAAATAATTCTGTTGCTGCATAGTTGCATTTCTGGTTGACCCCAGCTCCTGCTGATGGGACTGGGTATTGGTTTTACCAGCTCCCTGCCATCTCTCTGTTTGTTTGTGCTCCCAGTCAAGACTCACACAACAGGAAGTGTTCAGAAAGTGCTCAGAAAAATAACCAACAGTGTCATCTGAGCACCAAATCAAATAGATTTGGGCCAGAAATGGACTCAGCTGTTGAAAGCCTGTTAGCAGCATCTCAGATTTCTTGTGTACCAGCAAGTTTGGGGGCAAGCACTTTACCACTGCCCACAGCTTGTGCTTAATTACTGTTTGTAGAGTTACTGTCTGCAGCTATGCTCGAGAAAACGCTCATAAAGACAAAAATTAAGTGCTTGCCAGTTTGGGATGGATAACACCTGGTCCCCCAACCCTTCCTCCCACACTGGGCTCCAAAAACCCTCCCAAGAAGAAGTGGAATTGGTGTGGGGCAGAGCTCTGTGCTGGGTGGGAGCAGCAGTGCCCTGGAGCAGCCGTGTTGATGGGAGGCTTCAATCCCGAGGTGTGACCCCATGATGTGCCACGACTCCACCTGGCACTGCACATGCCCCTGCCTGCACTCCAGGACAGCTGTCAGTGTGGCCAGTGACACAGAACAACTGGATCTACCTGCTGGAAGAAAGTCAGAGTTGATGTAGCAGGAAACAGGTCTTTTTTAACCCTGAATATTCTCCCCTCTTAAGGGCTGTGGTGCAACATCCTCCTTGGACTGGTCCGGAGTGTTGGGAAGCAGAGTGTGAGCTGGTGGGGTCTGGAGGTGTGAGATGGGCTGTGCTGGGAGCCCAGAGGGACAGGGCAGGAAAGGAATATGAGCAGTGCTTGAAGGTCAATAGTGTTTGCTGCCTGCTCTGATGATAAAACCTCTGGGGAACATCAAATAACTTGATCCAGAGCTGGGTTCAGAGCAAATGAAGGAAGGGGGAAAAGCAACAGGGAAGAAGGAAGGTGGTATTAAAAGCAAGGAGAAGAAAGAGGCTGGTGGCAGATATCTATTGCCTCTCTGTGTTTCTATGAATTCCCATTTCTTCAGGGACACTGCAGGGTGGTCCTGAGGGTGGGAGGCACAATTTTGGTGAAGATGGACAGACTAACTTTTGTGTATCCATCCCTGAGACTCTGCTCAGGACTCCAATGTCAGGACCCCAGGGTCCCAGTTAGGACTGGGGAAGTCTAAAAGGTTCCAGCAGAGTAAATGTGCAAGGAAAGCCTGGAAATGGGTGTAAAGGGGGTGAGCAGCCCGTGTTTGGTTCCCAGCCCACCCCTGCAGCCCCAGCTCATGGGACAGGTAATGGGCTGAGGGTCATGACCTGGGCTGGGTGTCCACTGCTGACCTCTCCCAGGGGTTGTGCCCTGAGGGCTGAGAGGGACTAATGCAGAGATTTATGTCTCATTAATAACTGAATTGAGCAATCAGAGTAATGAAACCCATGCTGTGCATTAACAAGTGGCCGAGGCAGCAGGGGCTGAGCCTTGTCTTCTCCCAGGGTGGGCAGAAAGGGGGATGTCTGTATGAATCCAGACACTCCCTCCAGAAATCTGGAAGCAATTCTGAATTCTGGCTGAATTCAGACACTCCCTCCAAAAAAAGGGGCCATGTCCAGGCCAGGTAGGACCCAGTGCCCACCTGAGTGGCTGTGAATTGACACTCAGCACTACAGTGATGGTGAGGTGCTTCCCCTCCAACAGCTTTGTGTCCCTTGGGTGCAGAGTGTTGCCCAATGGCATGAAGAACCCCAAATTTTTTTCCTTCTGAATACAAGTTGTAGGTTTAAATCACTGCTAGGTCCAGCCTGGATATTTTGGATTATTTCTCCTCCATAAACTCCTGGTTTGTTTCCATCAAAGGGCAGGAATAAGAAGACATGGAGTTATGCCTATGCCTTCCCTAGTAGATATTATTTGTGTGGAGAGCTCACTACAACTTTCCAATATCTGAAGGTATCTATAAGGAAGCTGGAGAGGGACTGTTCATCAGGGACTGTAGTAACAGCAGAAGGACCAAAGTGTTCAGTCTAAAAGAGGAGAGATCTAGTTTAGATGTAAGCAAGAAATCCTTCCCTGTGAGGGTGGAGAGGCCCTGGCACAGGTTGGACAGAAAAACTGTGGCTGCCCCATCCTTGAAAGTGTTCAAGGCCAGGCTGGATGGGGATTGGAACAACTTGGGATAGTGGAAGGTGTCCCTGCTCATGGCAGGGGGTGAAGCTGGGTGGTCTTTAGGGTCCCTTCCAACTCAAACCATTGTATGATTTTACGATTCTGTGATATTAAGAAAAACCTTTGCATGAAAAAAAATATGCAGGAAAAAGGCACTAAAGTGACTGAATTTTTTCCTAGTCACTGTCACGTGCAACAAATTTGAAATTCTGACACTGTGATTCATTCCCAGCTAAAATTAGACAACAGCTCTGTGAGTCACTTGATTTTTGCTTCAGGAGGGTGGAATGACTTAGGCAACAATGTCATGCTACTGCACAAAGATGCAGCTCCAGCAGCAGCAGGATGAGCATCCACAGGGTGACAGGTGGCTGCCATTCTGTCTCTCACAAGGAATGAATATCTCCAACAGGCTGCAGAAACCTCCCTGTAACACCTCCTTGGTGAGCTCATGCCAGGGAACCTGGCTGAGGTTCATCTGTTGCCATTATGGATGAAGAAGTTGAAGCCCAGTGTGCCTGGGGGATGTGCCTGGATAGGAGAATGTGCTCCAAAACTTGCACACACCAATTCTGGGACACCCCTCACTGCTGAAACAGGAAACATCCCATCAGCATTTCAGTATTTATTCCTCTGTAACCTCCCACTCCTGCTCACTGCCCCGAGCTGGAGGGGCAATTAAGGAGGGTTCCCATGGGAGCAGAGGGAGAGGAGAAGGAGAGAGGCACTGGAAGCAGCAACCTCCCCCCCCTGTGTCATTAGTATAAATTGTGTTTGTGCAAGTTATATTTTACGGCAAGCGTGTCAATTAGTGTGTGAAATTTAATAACCCAATTGAGCTTCCCTCGCTCAAAGCTAAATTGAAATCTGTGGCCTGTTTGGGAGAGGGAAGGGGCTGTCACTGGTGGGAGGCTGAGCTGCTGGGTCGGGTCAGGGCGTTTTTCATGTCGATTCAAACAAAGGGAGTGGTTTTGTCATCCTTGGCCAGGAGATAAACACCAGCTTTGACTGGACAGGGCAGCTGATCTGCTTTTTTAGTCTTTTTAAAGTTAAGGGGATGTTTGGGCTGGAAAAAGGGAATATTATTTATTTGATTACATTTGGGTATGCTTCTGGTAGGGGGTAGATTTCCCCATGAATGACTGCACTGCTGAGAGCAGTTGGGAGCAACCCCAGCTCCCAACACCTGGAGCTTTGCCACAAGGAGGAGACCATGCACCTCAGCCTCACTCCAGTAACATTTCGTGGTTTTTTTGAAACTCCCCTGTCCCCAAATCACAGTTTTGATCCCATCTCACCATCAAGGGATGGGCCAAGAATCCCAGCCTCACTTTGTGTAGCTCACTGCTCTCCCCTCTTCCCACACCTCCAACAGTGATGTGTGGATTGCTGCACTTCTCTCCACATCCCATGGCACAACATCTGGCTGAGAAACAGTCCCTCTCCATCCCATGCCTGTTTTTCTGAGGTCTTTTCTCTCTCAGTGGCAAACACTCTCCAGCCAGGCTTCCCTTCCAACCTCTTTGAGGCTGCTGCTCTCAGAGCTCTCCAAGTGGACACATTACCCAGGAGACTGCTTGGTTTTCCTGGAGGAAAGAAATTCAAAGCATCATTCTGTGGTAGAATCTCTTCACCAAGCCCTGCTGCAAATAAGCAGCGAGCTGGAAGCAGCAAAGGAATGTTTATAAAATTGTTTTCATGGACATTGCACATGTGGTGATAAGTTTGTAAAACAGGTCATGCCATTCCCTGAAATACATGGGCAACCTTCTGGGTATTTAATGAAATAAAGATGTAATTAGCTTCAGCTTTTTAATGCTTGGGGAAACAGCATCATCCTGGTTTGAAGGGAACTCTTAAAAAAGATTGAGTTACCCTGCTGAGCAACCCACTGCAAAGATACAATCTGAGGAGGGAACCTGACCCTGCCAGGATTTCCTCTGTAGTGTGTTTGTATTGTATCAGCATCTAATCAGGAGCACATATCTACATTTCCCTGTGTCCCATTCAGACCCCAAAAACCTGAGCTGAGTGGCTTCATTGAGTGCTAAAAGAGAAAAAACTTGCTTCAGGAAGGAAATTTTAAGGTTATAATCTGCAGGGTCCTGGGTGTTTTTTTTAGAAATGTCAGAGGTCTCTCATGTCTTCCAAAAAAACCTTAAGAGGAAAGATAAAACACTGCATAGCAAAGGCCTTTAAGAAGGATTGCAAAGGAAAAAGAGATTAAACATTAGATTTGGGCTGGCAATGACCTGCACATGGTTTTCAGTGAACAGCAACACACCATGAAGGAATTGAGTCTCCTCCATGCAGGGAGCCACCAGCGCTGCCTGAGGTATCCCAGGACACCAAATCAATTTGGGATCTTTTAACTACCCAACTACTTGCCCTGATTCCTTATCTTTTGACCAACAAGGCTCGATTTCCAGAGGAAATATCATTAAATATTCTGACAGGATACTGTGGAGGCTGGTGAGAATTTAGTGGGAGATGCAGAAGAGGTGCTCACAGTCCGAGGTCATGTCCCCAGCTGGGTGCTGAAGGCAGGGCTATAAACTACAAAAATGTGCTTTAGGACACCCAAAATCAGCAAAAATTTCATGCAGCACAGCAATTAGAGCCAATAACTCATTGCCTTGTCCTCTTCCCAAAACTTCTACGCTTCCAGCATAGCTAAAGCCTAAAATTAAACAGCTTAAATACATGAATTTGAAACATTAGGAAAGATAATTCATGTTTTGTAGGCACAGGGAGGGAAGATCTTCAAGCCCTTCACTGGACAACCCTGGGGGGAACAGAGCAGTCTACTGTGCAGAGAAATGTGTTGGCAAAAAGATACTGCTTTCAAAAGAAGTGTTTGGTTCTTTTTCAAGAGAGAAGGTAACTGGACTGTTTTCAGGGACAAAAAAAAAATAAAATTGCAATATTTGAAAATAACTCCCGTGAGTCAAGGAAAATGACAATAAAAATGAGAAATGTCGAAAATGGGAAGAAATGTGGAAGGCAGCACGAGACTCTCAGGGTCTGAGTCCAAGGGAGAGAGAGGTCAGTGTGCAGCCTTGTGAGAGACTGCAATTACCTCTTGGAAAATGAGGAATTTTTAGGGTGTTACATTGATAGCTTTCTAATTTGGGGAATCACTGAACTTCCTCCAACCACCCCCTGCCCCAAGATGAAGCCATTTCTCTCACACCTGAGAAACACCATCTCCTTCTCCCTTCCCCTCTCCCATCCCACTTAATATCTCTGCTCTCAAGCTGCCTGACGTGCCGTTTATGACAGAAATAACCTGCCTTGGCACTGACACTTGAATTTCACTTAAGGTTCATGGCATTATTAATGACAAGATCAATAGAACCGAAGCCACAATAAGAGCTCTCTCCATTCATCCTCCTCCCACCCCTCTCTTCCCCAGAGCTTTTAATACTCCATCTCTTTTCAAGGGTATTTACCTCAGCCCTGGAAGGAGATTCACCCACAGCCAGGGGCGGGTCGTTCCATCCCTGACAGCCTCTGACATATTTCTCCCAAGCCTTGAAACCTGAGTGATAAGGCTCAGGAGTGGAATAACCCACGGATTCCCTCTAATCACAGCTGCTGCCATGGCCTTGCTGAACTCTCCCACTCCAGTGAGGTGATCAGGCTGCCAGACAGACCTGAGTCACATCATTTTACCATCAGTAAAGTGATGTCTATCACCCCCAGGACAGACCTGTTATTGCCACAAACCACTTCGACCTACCCAGTTAAAAAACCCCTTGTAAAGGCAAAAAAAAAAAAAAAAAAAGGGACTTGGACATATTTTATGGCAAATTAACTTTTAACGTGTTCTTTCCCTCCTTGTTTAAGATCACATTCACAGCTGACATTTCCAATAATGTCTGTGCTCCTCACCAGCTGCAAGGGCGGTGCTGGGGAAGGGCTGGCAGCTCCTCCTCAGGGTTGGAAAGGATTTTTAGGATAATCTGGAGAGGTGAATTGCCCTCTCCTTTTGCTCATCTGCCTTAGTTGACTCCAGAGGAAGCCCAGGTGAGGTGAAAATAGTTCCATGGGATGAACTCTGCCCCAAGGATAAGTCTTTGCTCCAAGGAAGGCAAAGGAACCCAAACTCAGACTGAATTTCTCCCTGCTTTGTTGACCATGGAATGGTTTGAGTTGGAAGGAACTGTAAAGTCCATCTCATTCCACCCCCTGCCCTGGGCAGGGACACCTCCCACTGTCCCAGGTGGCTCCAACCTGGCCCTGGACACTTCCAGGGATGGGGCAGCCACAGCTTCTCTGGGCACCCTGTGCCAGGGCCTCCCCACCCTCCCAGCGAGTTGATACTGAGATCCTTTGGCTTTGCTCCTGCTGGGCCCCTGACACAAGTCAATGAAGGCAAAAATGAAACCTCACTGATTATAATGAGCTTCGGATCAGGCCTGAAGAGCTCCCAGCCCTACCCTGTACAGCCTCTCAAATAGAGATGAGGGGTTCACTGTGACCTCCAGCCTGCAGCAAATTCTCTTCTACTGCTCATCCCAGAGCTCTTTGAATTCCGTTCTCTAATTTTGGTTTCATTTCCATTCTGGAAATGTGGTCTGATCCTGCAGATGTTTGCTCATGGCTGAGTTGAAAGGACAGAGTGTTGGCTTAAGGTATATGAAGTGTTTCAGTGGCTCCATAGACCTCAGGATTGAGCCTGGACCAGGAGTCATTTGAAGGCAGAAAAGGCTCCATTTCGGGAAAGTATTTCAGTTATTTTTCTCTGAAGAAAATATCTCACAAATGCAGGGCAATGAGAAACTAAATCTTCATTATCCATCTTTTATGAAATTTTCTCAGTTCTGATTTTTTCCTATTTATCAGCTTCTTCTAGACCTGCACCTTAACAAAGCCTAAACCTGTTGTATCAAAGTGCTGCCAAGTCATTCCAGGAAAATTCCTTCACTATAGAACATGAACTTCCCATTAAAGAGCCTGTGTGTGTGCAGTGATTGATCCCCAAACTGGCATTTCAATTTATTTCCCACTGGAGGACTCATTCATTATGGAGAAATAAGACCATTAAATGCATGATAAAGCACATGCATCAATAGATGAGGCTGGTGGTTACTTTACTGTACCTATCTACACAATAGCTGGTAAATAAATCTATTTGTGATCACACAGGGCCTTTTAAGATGAATAAGGAAGCAGCAATTATTAAGCAGAGATAATAAAAAAAAAGAGTTTCTTGCCAGCATTACCAGCCTGTGCACACACACATTTTGCAGCTGTGACTGCAGGGCAGAGGTGGGTCAGATGCTCAGATTGTGAACAATCTGCCTCCAGAGCTGCTCAGAGCCCCTGTGACCTCTCTCAGATGCAGGTATGTGTTCACAGGGGAGCAAGGGCATGTCTCCAGCAGCAGGGAAAGCAGACCAGGCAAGATGTTTCAATCAAGAATATTATCATTCATACTGTTTTTTTACCCTTTAACTGAGTTTTCACCCAACCAGTCTCTGGGGAGAAGCAGGATGATCACTCTCTATAATGATGGACCTTTCCTTAACACAGTATTTATATTTTTTTTCCCCATCTGCAAGGAAAAAAAAAGAAATGTAACACCTGAGNATTTTTTTTTTCTCTGATTTTAAACGGTCCCAACTTTCACAGGTTTTAACAATCTCAGACACATACAGTAAAAACTGAAGCATGTTCCAAGGCTGGACAAACCCAGATCAAGGGTGTGTGCTGTGAGGGGAGGGTGGGTGAGAGCAAATTCTATCCCAACTCCCTAACAAAATATTAATTTAGAATTAAACTGTTAATTACCTTCAGCTTCAGGTCTGCCCCACAATCCTCTGAGGTGGTTCTTATTCAATAAGCTTTTGGCAAATACCCAACAAGCCTCTTACTTCAATAATCACAAATTGACCGAGTTAGTTGCACTCCAGCTCTAGGAAAAGCTTCCCTGAGGAGGGATGTGGGGAACCCACAGCGTGGCAGTGGGTCAGGCTCCAGGGAAATCTTGTTCCCATGGGCGTTCCCATGGAGAACCCATTTTCCCTGATGCTCCCCTGAGGTTCAGCGTGATCTATCAGAGCTAGGAAGGAGTTTTTATGAGGTGTAATTCCCTGCCTGCTACATTGCATTAATGACCAAAACAGTCCATGGCTTAATTAAAGATTAACTGTTAAGATCAGGAAGGCAAGATAGTCTCAGGTTGGCCAGGCAAGGCCCTGGAGGAAATGTAAAGGGATGAAAAACAGTGGGAGAAGTAAAGTGAAGCAACCCCTCCAGAGCCTCCAGCACTGAGAATTAGGAGTTTCATGACTTTTGGCTCACGTGACTTCTTAACCAAGGGCAAATATCTGTTATTCCTGTCTAACTCCTCCTGGATCTCACTTCAAAAAAGGTGCCATCAAATGTTTGTTACAGAGGGGGATTTCTGTGCTACTTGTAATGAGCCTCTTGTACCCATAATATCTGGTGTTGCAAGATTTACCACTCCTTGGGAGAGATGTTTGCTTCTCAGACATTTCAGGCTGCTGTGTGAGGTCCACTGTACCAAAACAACTCTATCTCAACCTCATTTAGGCCAAATCTACCCATTTGTTGTTTGTGTTACTGTTTCTGTGCTCGTGACTTTCACTATCTTTCATGAAGGGGATCAACAACCTCCCCTACCAGACTCCTCCATCCCTGTGTTGTCTGTGAAATAGTATTTGTTACTGCTAAAAATTCCTTCAATTCCTACACATCTCATGTTTATGGTGCAGTATCTGTTGGTATCATGTTCAAGTAGAAACATCCATCCGTCCTTCCAGTTGTCCATCTGTTGTGTCACCACTGTGACCTTGGTTCTGCACAATTAGCTCTAACAAACAGATTTACCTCCATCAGTCTGCACAAATCTCACCCCTTTGCCTCCCTCTCTATGGAGAATTGTGCTCATTTTGCTGCATTTGTTTCTCCTCTCTTTGAATGCAGCCCTGGTAAGAGAGATTTGGCTGACAAATTGAAGTAAGGCCATAAATTTGATTTGTTTTGGTTTGATCTCACCAAGGGGGTCCCTTACCACCACCCCTCCTCTGCCCTACATGTCCCCCAGCTATGGTGAGGACACAAAATACTTTTATGGGTGTCACAACACACCTGAAACAAAGGGAAGGTGTAAGAAAAACTCTGTATCGCCTTCTCTTTGCAGGTGCCTGTGGTCCCACATTGTCTCACACGTTTTCTGGGGATCAACATCTACTTGCCACAGTCTGGGACTGGAGCTGAGCAGAGAACTGAGGGACTGGCATGACCCTCAGAAGGTCTTTTTCCTCCTCCTCCAACTCCCTCCTGAGTGATCTGAACCACAACTCTGTTTTCAGCTCCAGTTGTAGAAATCTATTCAGCTTTTCCTCCCTTTCTCCTACAGAAATTAAATCTGATGTGGAGAAAGCAAAGCATTTGCTTTTCCCTCTACCCTCCTGTTCCAGAGCTCATGCTCCTGTAACTCACCCATCAAGAAAACCTCACCAGGATCTTTCCCTTCAATCCAATAAATAATAACAGTAACCATTCTACCAACTCATATTTCTGCAAGCTGGCACTGATTTATTCTTTTGGCTCTTACATCTGAAATAACTGAGAATATTCAATGGATTAATGAAAAAATCTGACTTTTAATTCTGAACTGAACTTTGCCAACCTGGAAAGTCTTTGAAAATGATTTTCTGATGAAGATACACTTGCTGGGTCTCCATTTGGCAACTACATTTTGATTAAATCTCTCTCTATCTGTTTATCATATATGCAAATGAAATGATAATCACTGCGGGGGTGAACAGTACAAATTTGGGGACTCACTCAAATAGTTTTGACTTACAAGAAATGTGCTCCTGTTACAAATACACAGGACAGTTCGGTGAAAACTGTGCCCATGCCAAGAGGATATTGCTCCTGGTGCAGGGCAGAGCAGAGGTGCTCACAAGCACTTTTATCATGATTTTATCTGGGATTTCCCAGCTGGAAATGTCTGTGCTTGCCTTGTACACCTTGCAGGCAACGAGTCTGACTCCAAGCAGCAGCACAACCACTACTCCACCTCTGTGTGGATGGGGTGTGCATCCAGCCCCAGGACCACCAGCACAGGAAGGACATGGAGCTGTTGGAGCCAGTCCAGAGGAGGCACCAGGATGAGCAGAGGGCTGGAGCAGCTCTGCTGGGAGGAAAGGCTGGGAGAGCTGGGATTGTTCAGTCTGGAGAGGAGAAGCTTCGGAGTGACCCTATTGTGGCCTTCTAGGACCTGAAGGGGCCACAAGAAAGATGGAGAGAGACAATTTCCAAGGGCCTGGAGTGACAGAATAAGGGGGAATGGATCCAAACTAACAGAGAGTAGGATTAGGTTGAATATTAGGAAAAAATTCTTGGCTGTGAGGGTGAGGAGGTCCTGGCACAGGTTGCCCAGAGAAGCTGTGGCTGCTCCATCCCTGGAAGTGTCCAAGGACAAGGTTGGACGAGGCTTGGAGCAACCTGGGATGGTGGAAGGTGTCTCTGCCCATGGCACAGGGTAGGAACAAGATGAGTTTTAAGGTCCCTTCCAACCCAAGTCATTCTATAATTCTATGTGAGTTAATTCCATGTGACTCATTTACTCAGGAGCTGTTGACCTCAAAGCCTGTTTGGTGTTCCCTGATGGAGAGAAAAGGGCATGTCCAGGAAAACCTGGCTGGAGGCAATGATGTCCTCAGCCAGAAATAAGGATTATTTCCTACATGCTTGGCACTGCAGTTCCCAAAACTCAGGACTCCCTCAGGCACCAGGAGCTCTGTGCCTGCATCTCATGCTCCATAGATGGGATTCTGGATTTTTGTCATCAAATGCTGGACAGGATACAATGGACAATGGTCCAACTGAGATGGGATTTAGTGAAAATGACGTCAACAGGGCAGGAGCAGGCAGGGTTAAGGGAGCAGGCAGGGTTAAGAGCAATGCTCTTGTTTTCAAGTGCACTCTTAGCTGCTACTTGTGTAGGGACAATGGGGGCTATTTGCTGTAATGTGATAACCCCAAAACTATTGTGGTACATCCCAAACTGGGCTGTAGTTCCCAAATCCCTAAATAAGTAGGGGTGGGGGGAACCTAAAGAATGGTGGAAATTACAGGATGGTCAGCACAAATAAATGCCAAGTCTGAAGTTCCTCCTGTACCCCACGGTACCTCTGGATTCATTCCATGGGTGGAACAAAGCCAGTGTAAATGAGAAGAGGGCTATAAATAAATCTATATCTGTATATTACTATTTTGATGTAAAACAGTGGTCTTTAATTCCTTGCCTGTGTCCCTGAGTCTTCCATTTCAGCAAGTCTAGATTGTAATCCCATATTGGCTTCTTGGGAGGAAAAAAAAAAAAAGGACTTAATCCTTTCCTGTTTTGCTTTTCCCAGGAAGAACCATTTGAAAATATAAAATCATGTTTGGATTGCGTGAGATTTTCTGTTAACCAGAACAAATTAATACAAACTTCAGGTCATGGTCCAAATAGTGCAGCAAGTAAAAGACAGGAAAGGCAGAGCAGAGCTAAAGGGATGCCTGGGGCATGGGATTTCATAGCTGCTGAAATGTCCAAAGTAGGAGTCTGTACCATGGGCTGGGGACAGACACACTTCAGGATGGGCTTGGAGACTCCAAGGGGATTTCTAGATGCGATTTCATGGTGAATGGAAGATAAGGCTGGATCAACAGATAGGAAATATTTTATTCAAGAATATAAAAAGAGAGTTTTGGGGAAGAAATTAAGAGCACAAGGTGAGGAAAGAAAGGAAATAATCCATAAAGTTGTGTTTGAACTTTCTGGATCAGCACAGGAAGAAGTTCAGGCGCCTCCTGCGCTCCTATCTGAGGTACAAACCAACTGTACTTCAGCAGAGAAAACCCACAGAAAATCAGACACATCTGACCTATTTCTTTAGCAAGTTTAAACCATAGAATTATAAAATGGTTTGGGTTGGGAGAGACCTTAAACAGCATCTTGTTCCAACCCCTTGCCATGGGCAGGGACACCTCCCACTGTCCCAGATTGCTCCAACCTGGCCTTGGGCACTTCCAGGGATGGGGCAGCCACAGCTTCTCTGGGCACCCTGTGCCAGGGCCTTCTCATCCCCAGAGGAAAGATGGAATGAGATAAGTTCAAGCAAGAGCCACACATATTTCTTTAAAGAAAGGGACTTAAATGTGGTCAGTGCTGAACCAACTTTCTTATCAAAGGTGACCATTGGGCCAGAAAAATTCTGGCCACCACATCTGGAATGAAACAGCTGGCAACTAAGCACAAGTATGAGGGGAGAAGCAGGAGGATAAAACCTCTTCCATGAGGCCATTTCATTCCAACAGATCTCATTATCAAAGATTTTGTTTCAAATGTCATGTTGATTCATTTCATTTTGACTTTTATATTAAAACGCTAATTGTATTATATATAAATGTTGACATTCCATTAATATATTAATACATTAATATTGTGGGATAATGTAAGAGTCAATGCAAAATTAATGGAAATGACAGTGCATGTATCAGATGTGGGAGCCCTGTTGGAAACGAAACTTCTCATGGCCTCAGATATTTTCAGGATTTCTTTCTGCCTCTTATTTCATCTGATTCTCCCATCCTGGATCTGCCCAAACTGTCTCAGGGGGAGCTGCAGGGAATAAGAAGTTTGTAGGTTGTACAGGTTCCCACATGTCCTCCCATGTCACGATTTGTGACAGAATTTTGCTGTAATAAAATACCCACTAACACTCGCTTTTTATGAGCTGGTTTGAAAGAGGGTCCCTTCCATCACATGGAAAATATGGTCATATTTTTCCTAAATTTGTTAACAGAACTAGAAAGAAAAAAATTAAATCACGTTTAGGCTTCTTGGTTTTTTGAAAACAATTTTTTTTCCCCCAGTTGAATCCTTAAAATCCGTTGCCAAAACCCCAAAGCTTTTGGATTTTCTGTCCAAAAAAATAATACCGCGGGGTTTTGAGGTATTTTTTTGGCAAGAAAGCAACATTTTGAGGCAAACAGATGCTTTCTGTTGGAAAATGTCATCTTGTCAAGAGCACAATCTTCCTTCTCAAAAGACATTCCTGACAGAAAGTATTCCATCAGCTCTGTTAACATCCCTCATCCTCTCCCAGGGAGAGCGACACGGTGACTGCTTTTCAACAAGATGAGCCTTCCAAGAATAGTTACTGAGGAATCAGGAATTTCTGATCATATCAGGGATTATGAAAGGAGCCAGTCTTATATTCCAAACTATAGGATCCACCTCTAGAATGGCATGCTGTTAATAAAGTGACTCCACACTTAAATGCAATTCCTCTGTTGTATAAATATATATTTCCTCGGCGGGACATTGTGGTTACTCTAAGAAGCTGGAAGACATCAGAGCATCATGTTCCAAGCTTGGCATGGAGCAAGAAGCCACCAGAATTAAATCAAAGTGCTTCTTTCTGGCAGGCAGAGCAAGTGTAATGAAAATTCCAGCCTTGATCCCCTGCCAGGGATCAGCAAATTGAGTGCATGCCTACCACTCCCAAACCAAGTCCTTCAGCCTTGCCCGGGATGCCAACGACCAGAAGTACAAAAGCTGAAAACAGGCTGCCAGACACAGCAAACCAAAATGCTCCCTCCATGGAGAGAGTTTATTACTCTCTTCCAGCTCCACCCAAGAGCAAATCCATCCTGCTCCATCATGCTGGGACGAATGAAGGAAGGTTGGCTGCTCATGGTGAATTTGACATTCCAGCAAAGCTTTGGAGGTGCCTCCTCCAGCCACCGGGACCTGCCCTGATCACCCCCTCAGAAGATGCACATTCTTTCCTCCTGCAAGGTACAATATCTTCACCATTCTAAAGGCAAAATCCAGCAAGGCTGGATGAAAAAATGAGGAGAAACATTTTGGGGGTGGGAGGAGACTGAGTTTGGTGAGAAGGCAGGTTCACAAGGCTGCCTTGTTTTCTCTCAGTCACAAAGACCTGAGTAATATCAATTATTAAGATGAGTGAAGCTGCCTTTCCTCCAAGAGAAACTGCTTTAATGGTGGTATGTGGCACATACACCTCAGCTGGAGCTGTGGTGTGCTGTGCCCACCTGGGCAGCTCCTGCTCCACTGGGAATACAGGCAGCCACTGGGACAATAAGGAGCCTGAAATGTGCCCCCAACCCCCCAAGACAGAGGCATTGACAAACATCAAGTGGGGAATTTTGTTTTGAGAGCAGTATCCAGATCAGCTGCCTTTGGTGCTGGCACGCTGAGATTTCCCATCCCACTGGTGACTCCCCTCCACCTCAAGCCCCCTGTTAACCCTCAGCTGCATGAAAAATAAATCCACACACACCTACATAAAGGTCCCACCACCTCCTCCTGCCTTGGTCACCTGAGTCTGGCCAGAGCCAGCTGATGGGACAGGGGAGAAGAGAAAAATCTTTAGTTAGCTGGAAAAATCATGCTTTACACTCACACTCCTTGTGCCTCCAGAGCAGCTCCTCAGAGACCACAGAATTGCTCCAAATGAAAAAAAAAATGAAGTTAAAAAGCAAGCTTTTCCTGATGTAGCTGCAGTTAAAAGCTTGGGAATATTGCTGCATTCTGGTGGTGGATTCATGGGAGGGGAAGAGAGGAGAGGGTTTTGAAATGGCTCAGGCCTATTTTCTTAGGGACCATGGTGAGAACAAGGTTAGATCTACACTGAGTGCTTTTGAAGGTGCCATCCAGCCCCGAACAAGAAAGTGAGGCTTTGAAAACAGTGAACAAAAAAAAAAGAGGCCTTTGAGATTTTTATTTGAAAGTTGGAAGAGCAGCATCTCCCGATTAGTGAACACCCCCTTTAGAAAACACCAGCTGTCTTGATCTATACATTCATTACAAGAACTGTGGCCATTTAATAATTAATGCCTATAAGTGCCTAGCTATGAAAATGCAAAATGAAATATTAAATAGAGTCGGTACCAAATGGAAGGACTTCCAAAAGGGAACGAATGAGAGCCATGTCATTCACAATTCCCAGGGAGCAGCCCAAGGATCTGGAGCAGAATGAATCCAGGTGGATGAGTGTGAAGTGCTTGGGAGCAGAAGAGAAGGTGGGTCACTGATACTATTGTCAGCAGCCCTGACCCCTCACAAAGTGGGACACAGAGGAAACAAACCCCTCCCAGCAGTGACTGCTTTGCTCCCTGTGCCAAATTCATCCCAAATTTCCACAAGGCATATGCAGAGCAACCTCTGGGCCACAAATTGGTGAGGCTGAATATGAATAATAAAGACTGAAACTTGTGGAGATAACAGCACAGGCTGAGATGTGTGTCCAACCTCCCTTCCCATCCCTTTGGAAGCTCCTGATCTGCTTCTGATGGAGAGGATGCTTTGGAGTGACCTAAAGGTGATCAGCCCCAGGTTAGAGAGAGCCATTTCTGTTATCACTGCTGGCAAGAGCTGGGATTATTAATTGTGTCAAGACCAAGAAAACCTGGGCAGGATGTTGACATGGATATCAGGAGTATTTAGTGTAATGAAGATCTTGGAAGCAAAGTTAAACCCCACACACCAGAGCTCAAACTATTGGCTGTTAGAAACCAAGCTGAAATTACTGTGGGTTACAGATAACCAGCTTTCTGCTTTCTCTAGGAATTTTACATCTTCCTCTGGCAGAAGCAGCAGTTTTGGGAAGACTAATTCTTCCAGGTTTTCCTGGACATTCCTCCTTGAGATTTTTTGGGGGGAATTTACCTGTGTCTCTGGTTTTCCAGGATTCCTGATAGGAGCAGATGTGCAGCATTTCCAGCCAGGCTGGTGACTTGCAAGGCATGTGCAAACCCAACCAACATTGTGTTTGTGGTAGCTCCAACACTTGTGGTAAGTGCTGGCCTCACCACAAGTGCACATCAGCCTCCAGAAAGGCTGGACAGGAGCCCCACATCTCACATCTATCTGGGAAACCCTCAACAAATGAGCAGCAGTGCTGGGTAGTGGTAGTCAGATGTAAAACACTGGGTTTGACAGCTCTGTTCCTGTGCCTAAATTCCTCTCTGTGCTCTCAGAAAGTGTTGCCTTATGGTGCAGAGGTTCAGCAGTGTTCCTGCCTCACCATGTGGACTTCAGTTCCACCATGAGGAGATTGTCCTGCTGTCCTCTGCCCCCAAGAATTGGCACCATCAGCAAATAACCCCAGCAGAAAGGTGCTGTGTGTGGAGGGAGAGGAGCAAATGCAGGGCACAGAACATGATTTTGGCTCTTACAAAGGACACACTGCAGCTGTTTCCAGCAGGCAGCAGGAGCTGATCAAAACATGGGATTTTCAGGGGAAAGTAAAGACACTGAGTTGACCACGACCAGAAGGAATCACCTCTGGGTCCAGGGCAGTTCTTCCTCACTTGGGTTTTATAACTGTTCCACACACCAAAAAGTGCTTCCTTGAAACTAAGAAGGGTCTCTAGGCCTCACAACACAGGATCAAATGTTCAACTGGCTGAATTCTCCACCAGCCCAGACCAGCAAACTTGTAACCAGCTCAGATACATCCTGCTCAGCCTAAAAATGAGAATATCCTTCATAGATTGCCCTCCAACCCCTCACAACGAGGAAAGCACGAATGCTCTGAATCATTCCCAGCCAACTGTATATTTATTATTTTCTGTATTTATTTCCAGCTCCAGGATTAAGCAAACGACTCCAGTACTGCAACATCCATACAATCAAACGTATCATTTTCCCATCAGTTGCCTGGCTGTGCCAAACTGGGCAGCTCAGATCCCATTGCCATATGGAATGCATCTCTGCCTGCACAAGACTCAAACGTGACAATTAGAAATGGGATGGATTTTCCCTCTGCTCCCATAAGCAGCAGAGCACTCTGGAAACATTTAGTGGGGCTGAGAGGACTTCACTGCGTTAGCAGAGCTAAAATTGTTTATCAGCCCTGTCATCTCAGGCTGAACCAGGAGCCTTAACTGATGACTCTCATGGAAGGTGGTGAGAGGGACCCATGTGGAGGCTCTTGCCTAAGTCTTCTTATCCTGAGCAGTACCAATGGCCTTGGATCCTTCCAGAGCCACATGAAAGCTCCAGTTGGAAGCTGTCTAAGATACAATTCCCAACAGCCAGTGGAAGGTATCAGCCTTTGCTCCATGTCCCCCTTGCTAAAACAGGACATGTTCTCCAAAACAGCACCATGAAGGTTTAGCTGCAAAGAGCACAAAGAGATGCCTCTTTTCCCAGAGTTATGGCAGCCCCCGCTCATCTCATGCCCATTTTCCAGCAGATGATCCTTGGAGAAAAGGGAGTGCTGCTCTTCAGGACAAGCTGTGCCACCAGGGCTGAGCTTGGCAGTTGCTGTCAAAGCCATGGCCATGACAGAGGAATTAAGCTGAGCCCCTCTGCCCTTGCTGAACCAGATCTGACCTTCTCTTTTGCAATCTCCTGAGATGACCTTGATCTTCTTCATGTTCCCACCCGGGGCTGGGTTGCACCCTTGGTTCTGGGCTCTGTTTTAAGTCTCCCATGAATAACAGTGTCAGGTCTCCACACAGCTATCCCAGGAATGTGGCCAGGCTGATCTCCATGCTTACTCAAGATGACATTGATTCATTCTCCCTCTCATTGCCCAGATTACATTTTGAGAATGTGCTTTATAACATCCTTGCTCATCCACCACCATCCCCGACCTGCACCTTTGTCAGGCCCCTGCTCTGGGATTTAGGGTTTCCTCATCAACACAACATGCAGCCAGAGGCATTTGGGGTTTGGGAACAGGCTGAGAGGTTACATTTAGAGACACATCCAAGGTCAGATTTTAAATGGAGATCCTGTTCCTACAGTCCAATTGTTTCATGCTCACACACCAAGCAGAAAGCAGCCGTATCTCTGGAGAAGGAAAAAGAGCTGAGGATGAGAGGATCATCCCCAGATTCAGAGCTCAAGGTCCATCCAAAGGGAAACATTTGCATCTTAAATGGTTTGCAAGAAACTGTTTTCATATCCAGCCCCCCCTCATGGCCTGGACTCACAGCACCTGGTGAGTGTCTGTGTTCAAGGCAACGCTGAAAAGAGGCATCTCAGCTTAACCACTGAGGTGATCTATTCATATTATGTGGCTGAAAGGTGTTTAGGCAAAGGACTAAGGTTTGTGAAGCACTTCCAGGTCTTTGTTTCTGCCAGGCTTCGGGGGAGAGCTTAAATAAAGGATTCCACTTTGGAAAAAATAAAAACAGCAAGGGGAAAATAAAAAGAAAGATAGACATCTGGAGTGCTGAACAAGGCCCACTCCGCAGGCTGACCTACTTACAGTGTATGGGGAGAGCTTTGCAATCCTGTTCAACAGGAGGAACAAGCAGCTGAGGGCTGAATTCACCCCTGGAGTAAACAAACACAGCTCTCACCGTGCCAGCCCTGCACTTTTCCACCAGGTGTCCATCTGCTCATGGCCATCGAGAGCTGCAAACCTCCCATCCAGCATGGAAACAGCAGCTTGGAGGGAGTTATCCTGCCCTTGATGCCAGGAGATCCCAGACACAGCCTCTCCAGGGCTGACTGATGTGCCCATGGCTCAGGGAGGGCAGTTGTCTCCAGCCCAGCCCTGTGGCTCCTTCTGAGGTTCCTGTGCACCAACAATAGTGAGGATAAACACAGGCAGTGTGTCTGCCAAAGGAAACAGCTGCAGCTCTGCTTCCTTCTGCTCCACGTGTGGCTCTGGAGACACGAGTCCTGTGACCAAAAGAGGAGAGACTTGGGTTGGATGTTAGGAAAAACGTCTTCCATGTGAGGGTGGGGAGGCCCTGGCACAGGGTGCTCAGAGAAGCTGTGGCTGCCCCATCCCTGGGAGTGTCCAAGGCCAGCTTGGAGCAACCTGGGATAGTGGAAGGTGTCCCTGCCCATGGCCGAGGGTTGGAACAAGATAATCTTTAAGATTCCTTCCAACCCAAATCCTTCTGTGGTTTTATAAAATTAATTGAAACTCTAGTTCACTGCCTGTATTCTCCCAAAGGCTGACAAAGGCAGCATCTATCACATCTTCAAGTGAAGTAACTGATGGTGGCTTCCTGCAAATCAATCCTATTTTTCAAGTTTAAAAAATATGAACTAAAACTGATGCCCACAGGATTTTTTTGCACTTTGAAGTCCATGCACAGCTGCCCTGGGAGAGCTGGGACAAAGTGCAGATTTGATTAGGCATTGCCAAACAGAATTGGCTGGGATATTTTTTACACTCATCTTTTCTCCCTCAACCTGCTACTAATAACCTTTTACCAAAACTGATTTCAATTTAAAATCATGGTATTTACAGTAAAAGATGTTGTTTATTAATTATTATTTAAAAATGGGTTTGATGTTGTTTACAGTAAAAGCCTGGATGTTTCCTGGGATCTGGCTTTTGTTCACTTAAGAAAGGCTTCTGAAAGGCAACATTTTGTAAAGCAAATTGCTCCAGGTATTTTGGCAGGAGCCCTTCCAGTTGTGAACAAGAGGCAACACGGGCAATACAGAAGCAAGATAAACAAAAATGATGTTTTGGAAACATGTGGGTTTCAATCAGAGTTTTGGCCGTCACACTGATTCACAGATGAGTTGTGCAGTTCTTGCCCAACCCAGAACAATCCAGGGAAAATGATCTCTGATAAAACAGGGTCAGAGGGATGAATTCCTGAACTGAAAACACTGAAGTCAAAGAGAAGAATTCAGGGTGACGCTGCTGGACCCACAGGAAAGGTCAAAGAGGAGAAAGCCTGTTAGTCACAGACAAAACAAGCCCCAACATCCCTATCAGCGAGGCCTTGGAGAGATGCCTGTACTGTAAACTCCACCTCCCAGGTCAGTGTCCTTCAATTCATGACCAGGACAGTTTGTAATGTTAATTTTGCTGTGAGGGATGTGCACTCTGGACTGGCAAGAAACCCAGTGTTTGCTGTAACAGCATCCCCTTCCTGATAAGAGCTGCCCTTGGGACAGTCCCATCGGTGTCCTAAATATCCAGACCTCAAGTTAGTCCCCAGCAGCACCCCAAAAAGCAATTTATTTCCTATTAGGTCTGAAGACAGTTCACAATACACCAGTAGACAGCAGCACATTGTGCCAGACCAAACCCACATTCCTATTAATATCTTCATCCCCTTCCCCCCCTCAAACCTACTCAATTTTTTTTCATTGTAAGCACAGAGAAGCCTGACCTAGTAAAAGTAAAGGCTGAAGAGGAAAGGCAGGAATTCTCTTCAGATCTGAACACTGAAATACCTCATGGTCCTTCAGGGATCTTGGAGGTCTCCTAACCTTGTCAAGATGTGGTGCTATTTGGGTCTCACTCTGCTGCAGGTCCCCAGAATATTTCAGTTTGAAGGAAAGAAAAAAAGACAGCCCCCAAAAGCCCAGTTCCTCATTGCCCCAAACAAAAAAAAAAATGGATTCTTTCTCTTTTAGTAAAACCTCATCACTGTAGATGAAAAATGTAAGTTTGGGAAGAAAATGTGCAGCCTGCTGATAAGATATATTTATTTTTTCTAAAGCAAACCAACAAGGCTGGATTGAAACTTCCCAGCCTTCTTTGCATTTTCCTTTGCCTCTCAACTTCAGACTTTTCCACACAGTTTGGATCCCTCAGTTTGAAAAGCCACAGCCTGTTTGCTGAAGGTGGCCTAAAGCTGTGTCCAAGTCCCTGTCCCTGTCTCATCATCCCTGTTCCAGGTTCCCTACAGACCTTAAATATGTCTATTTAGAGCCTGTAACTAAAGATGTATATTTATTTTAAAAAATCAATTAAAATTGATGTTTAATTAGTCAGTAGAGCTGATGTTGGGGTTGACTTTGGGAGGAATGGGTGCTCTCTTCCTTCACAAGTCCAAGCACGTGGAGACAGGAACTAGACAAGGGAGTGCCAGATGTCAAACACCCCAAGACTTTTTATTGACACCCAGCCTGTTCTTCTACTGCCTGTGAGCCTGGTCTCCACCACCCAAACACACCTGGAGACCTCAGAGCTCCTTCCAATATCTGAAGGCACCTAAAAGGAAGCTGGAGATGGGCTCTTTGTCAGGAACTGTAGTGACAGGACAAGGGGAATGGCTTCAAACTGGCAGAAAGTAGGTTTAGATTGGATGTCAGAAAGAAATCCTTCCCTGTGAGGGTGGGGAGGCCCTGGCACAGGGTGCCCAGAGAAGCTGTGGCTGCCCCATCCCTGGGAGTGTCCAGGTCCAGGTTGGACAGGTCTTGGAGCAACCTGGGATAGTGGAAGGTCTCCCTGCCATGGCAAGGGGTGAAACTGGATGATCTTTAAGGTCTCTTCCAGCCCAAATCCTTCTGTAATTCGATGATTCCATGAACCCAGGGCAGCCCCAGGGTGCTGAGGGCAAACACCACCCACGAGGCAGCTGATCCAGGGGTACAGCCTTGCTCTGCTTTGAGGGTCACTGAGAGAGGAAGGTCTTTTTGTGCTGGTGATGAACAGAGAGTTTGTCCTTGCCCAGCCCAGGATGTGCCTCCCCCTGCCCAGTGTGTGAGCAGAGGGGGCACAATGTGCCCAGAGCCCAGTGAAGACACACTGTGCAGCCCAAACAAAGATACCTCTGGGGACATCAGGTCACAAAAAGCTGGGTTTTTTCCACTGGCATGAGCCAAGTGGGAACTTGGATAAAGATCCTTTCTCTGTGCCCACTGGGATGCTAAAAGCTTATAACAACCTCCCCAAAACAAAGAGCAGTGATGAGAATGGAGTGTTCCGGGTGGCAGAGCACCCACTGGTAGGAAGTGAATCAGCACTGATCAAAGGGAGAGGGTAATCCTGGAAGGATGCAAAAGTCAACCCTGCTCTTCCTCCCCAGCAGCCAGAACAGGTTGCACCAGGAATCAGCATGGAATTTTCTACTGGAATTGGTTTTTTCGTAGTAGAAAATAGTATTTCTGTAAAATGAAGCTATGTTGTGGCAAATGTTCTTTTTATTTTTTTCCCCTAAACAAATTGAATTTTTCATTCAAGATGAAATTTTCCTTTTGGACAAGCTTAAGCCAAAAAAGGAATATTTCATTTTGTTGGAGTTACCTGAAATGTTCCATTTTAAAACAGAGCTCTAAAAATATCCAGCTCCATTTCCCTGTTACTTAATGGAAAGTTCCACATGCTCCTATTTTCAACCTAGGACTGATCCCTTTGAGAAACTACTTCTCCCTCCAAAAACCTTTCCCAGCATCACAAGTACTATGGATTTGGGGAGTCTTTTCACCCCACCAGACCCCCAGCACAGCAGATTTTTGAACAAACATCTCCAAAACTCAGCAGGAAAACAAAGCAGGAAACATGATCTGGGCTTGCAGAGTCTCCCACCCCCCAGAGCAATAATTCCATCCATATCTAATGTTGTTCTAAAAAGTTTTTCAGCTCCTTTAATAATCTAAACAGATACTGGGGGTCTAATTAGCAGGCTAATTAGAGAGTGTGGTTAGGCATGTACTCAGGCAAGAATATTTTGCCAGTGGAACGAGTAAAGATGAAAAGTTGTTTTCACTGAAGGCCTTGTTCTGTCACTGATTTATAGGCAGGAGCTCAGCCCCATGTACAGAGTCCTGGCCTAAAGCAGCATTTGACCATCAAAAGAAACAGTCAGACTGAGAACCACTGAACCCCTCATACTCACCAGCCAGGAGTTTCTACACTCACACATTAATTTCACATCCCACATGCCATTTAAAATAACTTTCCATCAGCTTTGCAGTTTGTATGACATTTGGAGCGGGGGGTTAATTCTCTAAGAGTTTCCAGAAGTCTCAGTTATGTCATGTATGTGTCACACAAACGTATTATGAAGGAAATAGCTGGATTTCAACACTTAAAATTAAAAATTTTCCAGGGTAGTGTTCCTCTTAGCAGCCTGAAGGAAAACATCCTCTCCTTTTACTCCTGGAGGTTGGCATTCGGTGAGAAATCCTGCAAGGTCCTCACAGTGGGGATCTCCTGAGGTGCTGAGGTTTCTCTTTGCCACTATAAACTCCTGCCTGCACACACATGCACGCCATAACAGTCAATAATATTGATAATTAGCATTATAATTTATATTATCATATATAAACTCACCCCCTAATAGTGAAAAATAATAACAAGTCAATAATTCCGACTAAACACCAGTTTCTCAGCCTGGGAGACTGAAATTACGACTATTCTGTAAATATATTTGTGGCTTTGCAAACCCCTAAGTCTGCTCAAAAATCAGAATTCCTGTTTCACTGCCTGATTTGGTCATTTCAGCCCCAAATTTCACCCAGA
>VYZS01082577.1:15091-33907 GCA_013400695.1 Neodrepanis coruscans | reverse complement strand
GAGTGACTTAAGACTTATTTGGGGAAGCAGAGAGGAAAGAGATGCAGCAGTCACGAAGGGTGAGGATGGAAACCTGGGTGTCGTTAGTGGGTCCCCAAACACCACTGAAGCATCAGCAGGAGGGTAAGATGGCTCCTTCTTCCTTTGTTTAGGCCTGTGCAGTCATTGTTGCAGGCAATACTTATCTCATAGATCACTTTTATGGCTGCTTTCAGACTCTGGGCCTGGCAGTTAAAGCTTTCATCTCAAACCCAAGGCACCACAGCCATCGATCACTGCAATATCCACCCAGTGAACCTCAGCACAGTCAGTTCCTTCAGCCTATTTTTAGCTGCATTATTTCCCATTGGGTTTACTGCACGTAGAAACAACACATAGGAGGGGCATCAATAAATACCTATACAAGCCTTGTTTCTGTTTGCTTCTCTAAATGCAATCTGTTTTTTCCAGCATTTTGGGTAACATCTAGTGAAGCCTTAAATTAGCACATAAAATAACAATATAAAAGCATAGGAAACCAGTAATTCTACCAAAAAAAAAAAAAAAAAAAAAAGGGACTTTCTTAGNTATACAAGCCTTGTTTCTGTTTGCTTCTCTAAATGCAATCTGTTTTTTCCAGCATTTTGGGTAACATCAAGTGAAGCCTTAAATTAGCACATAAAATAACAATATAAAAGCATAGGAAACCAGTAATTCTACCAAAAAAAAAAAAAAAAAAAAGAGTGACTTTGCTAGTAAAGAATGTTTTAGTGAGAATAGGTATATATGTCCTTCACAGTATTGATTGTACCTTATTCCTTGAGTGTCTTACTGTTATCTAATCAGACACTTGAAAAATCTACCAACTCTACCAAGAAGTTTCATTAATAAATGGCTTTTGGTCATTTGCAAAGTCATGCCACTGGAGCAGTAAGATTTTTCTCCTCTTTCTCAGGAAGGTCTCCCTAATCCAGCCCTACATTGCAATGATAATCTTACAAGTAACAAACATGTAAAGGAAAAATACTCATCCTTCACAGGGGTAAAAAAAACCCCTCCAGAATAAATGAGAAAATAAAAGACATCTGAATTCAAGAATGCATCTAAAATACAGAGTTAAATGCAAAATTGAGGTCGGGTTTCATTGATTTAAAATGGCTCTGTCATGGGTTAAAATTTCAAAAGAGCCACTTCAACTTTTACCTGATTATGTATCTGGCACAGATTACTGCAGCCAGTGTGGTTACACTGATGTTAAGCCTAGAGTGACTGAGAAGTCAAAGATTAAGCACTTGGGGACAACAGGACTTTATTATGATACTGTCTCAGCTTTATTACTCAGCTAGAAAAGCTCAGCCACTTCTAGATCTGTGCTTCATTCATTGCCCATTTACAATGTAAGATCTCATTTCATTGTCTAAATTTCTTCAGAAAGAGGAAAAATATTTACAGAGAGGGTATTGGTGTATATATATATTTGTATATATAGAGAGCTATAATAAAGGTGGTAAAGAAATTGTTAGTTTCACTGTCTGATTTCAATAAGGACAAGACAGTGATAAAGTCAGCACAAGTTTCATCCTTGAAAAGATACATGAAGTCTGACACATGCAGTCAGCTTTTGTGATTCTCAGATCACTTCTAAAAGCCCCAGGTTTTCACTTGAGCCAGACAGACAATGAAGGAAACCAGGAATCTCTTCCCATCTAGTTTCTCTTTCTGCATCTGTGGTTTTGTACTTCCTCCTTGTTTAGGTATGAACGAAATTTTAATGTCTTCAACAATCATGGCTGGATTTTGAATTCACTGCCAGTGGATAATTTGTCTTCTTTGGCATTGCCTAGCTAAGAAAATATTACTTAGGAAGAGACAGTTTCTTCAGGCTTGATTCTATGATTCTGTTGCTAAATAATACCTGTCTTCATTAAATATACTTATACTTAATCTAAATTTCAGGAATTCTCCATGAATTCCAGCTGATATCCTTAAGGCTCCGCAAATGGCTGTGTGAGAGGAGCTACACACAACTTCTATCACCATAAACTGGAGGTTTTTTTGTTGAACAACATTAGACAGGAACTCCCAAAAATCAAGTTTTCCATGTTCATCTCCAGAGGCATTTCTCTCTCTCAGTGAGCAAAGCCAAAGCATAAACCCATTCCTGCTTATAGCAAGGAGCAGAAAGTTTCCCTGTTTTGAAAAACTGTATCCCAAAAAGCTATTGAAGGTAGGTGCAACTTTTTGTATCTGTGATAACCCCTTCTCAAGTTGGCAGAAGAGGCACTTTTTATTACCACAGATTTCAAGTGAGATAGGAGTGAAAATGCTTTGTTTCAGGCACCCACTAAAGCAGAGGACTGATCCATCACAGAACTTCCAACTCTCTCCACACAATTATCAAAAGCAGCTTAAATGTCACTGTACTGTTAAATGGGTTAGTCTCAAGTGGTGTTCCTGTAACAAAAGCCCTTGAGTAAACAGCACACATTTCTTAAAGTGGTTATAAAACCCACATTATTTATTATTTTTATTGCCATAACAGCCAACGTTACCAGGTGCCTCATTACAGCTGGAAGATGGTACCTCCAAAAACGGAGATAAAGCATTTTTTCTATGCTAGTCTCAATATTCATACTATCAAATATCGTTTTCCTAAGACCTCTTTGTACTATTACTAGAATTTATTTACAACCAAACGAACAAACCCTTAACGAGCTGAAAAGCGGGTTAATTTCCGACAGAGAAATTAACATCCCTTTCTTTTCTACGCCAGCTGCTCTCTCACACCGATCTTTCTGTCACGGCCCGCACTCACAAACCGAGCAACTTCTATTTTAAGAAACATTTAAGTTCTTAAAATAATTAACACTTCTCGGGCGCGGAGAAAAACCTCCAGCAGGTCACGCACCCCCCGCAGCCCCTCCGGCTCAGCGCGCACCGAAGCGGCTCCGGGGCTGCGGAATTCCCGTCCTTCCAGCCCTGCGGTGCCCGCGGGGGCCGAGGCTCCTCCCCGGCGGCCGCCGGTCGCGGGCTCCGGGCCAGCCCCGCGGAGCGCCCTGTGCCCGGGACGTGGCGGAGCCCCTTCCCGGGGGATCCCGGCAGCCCGGCGCGCCGGGAATGCTCTCGGAGAAGCGCCCCCAGATCCCGTGGAGGGATCGCTTTCCCACCAGGGAACTCCTGCTTCGCTCAAGTTTCCAGCACTTTCTGCCGCGCTGTTGGGTCAGAGGGCTGCGTTCCCCCGAGCCCGAAGGACTCGGACCCGAAAGGGTCATTCCTCAGGGCCCCGGCAAAATCCTGACCGCGTCTCTCCTTCCATGGACATATTTGGAGTGAGATGCGGCTTTTCTCGGAGCGTGCTTCGGAACGAAACCGGAGCGGGCAGCTGCCGGCAGAGTTTGGGACCAGGGAAAAGGGCGAAAAAATTAAAAAGGAAAAAAAAATGTAAAAAAAAAAATGAAGAAGAAAAGTCAAACTTGACAAGTCAGAGTCTGTGCTGGGATTCTCATTTTTTAAGGGCATTCACCATTCGGGCTGTTCACAGCTGAAAAATAAATCAGGTTCGCCTCTTCCCCTGGCAGGCCGGGCGGACTTGTCCAACTTTAAACAAACACCACAGGGCTGAGGTATCAAATGATTTAATGCACAAAAAAGGGACTGCAGTGCGTCAGAGACCAAAGGCAGCCCCTGCCCTCCCCGCANGAGGAGGAGAAGGAGGAGGAGGGCGGGGGACGGCGGAGGAGCCGCCGGCTGGAAACTTCTGGTTGTGTCCAGCACTGCCCGGCAGACCCCCGGGGTACCGGGAACGGCTCCTTGGGAACGCCCTGGGAGCTGCAGCCAGGGCGTGTCCTGGGATGGCGCTCCCGGTGCTCCGAGCGGGGCAGGGAGGGCTGCTCGGCGGGCACCCCCCGGGCACCGCGGGGCGAATGTACCAGACGGAGCTGCTGCCGTGCCCTGGCTGGTCCCTGCCGCCCCCTGAGCCCGGCACGGCACAGCCCGTCCTTGCGGAACCCCTCCGACCCACCGCCCCGTGCGGGGAGCGAAAGCGCAAAGCTCCTCCCAAAACCTCTCTGCCCCGTGACTGACAACTCGAGTTTATAGTTGACAAATAACCAAAATAACGCTGCTTCCCAAATGAGGGTGTGGGCAGGCGTCGTTCTTCAGATTCAACTGGTTTGAACTTTCCTAGCTCTTTGCGAATGCGCGTCTCTGTCCCCAGTTTCGCTTAGAAATACACCTGAAGGCAAAGAATGTGTCTGTGAGGTTTGAAACCGTCTCTTTCTCATGGGTGCTCTACCAGCATGTCATGCACTCAGTGGGTTTAGTTTGAGGTAACTGTGCTTCGCAATTACACCACTTGCAGTCATCTGACAGTCACAGGAGCAGCCACAAATGCCTGTTGATAGTTACGTTAAGTAGCAGAGTGAAAGCACAACATCCCTCAAATGCAGAAGGTACCTTCTGAAAAGCTATTCGTTTCAAGGAATTCAAAGTATGAATTCCTCGGAGAGAGATGCTCATTACTGGAGTATCTCTTACTTCAAAAATCCCCTGCCTCTTCACACCCTTGAGGACAGCCAGGATCTCCTCCTGCTTGCGGCAGGATCAAAGATCTCTTGATACTGCTAAGCACTGATAGTCATTCATCTTTTGACAGGGGAGTTTTATCACACTGACAAACCAAATAATTGCTCAAACTTGCTCCTTCATTCCTGCAGCTCTTCCATCCTGGATGTCCCTTGCTGTCAGAACCACCCTGTGGTCCATCACAGACCCATTTTCTGTCCTTGTCCTTGTGTGCCTTTGATTCATAAGTGTTGTGAACAAACCATTTTTTCCGCAGAGCCTTCGCTTTCAGATGTCTTGTATTACCATCTTCATTTCTGGCTTACCTGCTTTCTGAGCAACAAGTCCCAAACCTTGACTTGGGTACATACATCTCACAACATTCCTGGACTGTGGTGACTACCCCTGGCCATATTTCCTACTCATGTTACCTCTCAAGCTCTTTCAGAGGCATAAAACCTCTCTGCTCAGCCTCACCAATGTCAGCAGTAGCTTCAAAAGGCATAATATCAGCAATTAATTCTGCTCCCAATCTGCAGAGGAATTTCACTCCCAGTTTCATAACAAAAAGGCACACTTAGACCATATGTTCCCCGTAGCATACGCCAGAGCCTTTGCCAAATCAACAAAAGCAGCTGATTCAGACACAGGGGACACAGATGTTTTAAAAGTCCTGCAGGAAAATTAGTCCTGTAAGTTGAAGAAGTGATACAGATGGGGCTCGTAGCTGAAAGGGTGTAAACAGAGACATGAAGAATGGGGGTTCTTTGTTTTGCTGCAGCTGACAAATACCCAGCAAAGGTAATGAATAAAGTCATCAAGTAGGTAAAAAATTAGTAGCAAGAAAATTCAAAGGGATATTTAACAGGTTTAATGTAGATATTTGGGGGGGAAGAGGGGGGCATGCCATGTTAAGAAACAGAGTGGTCTATATTTCACAGAAATTATCATGACCTAGTGGTTCAGGATTCACTTGAGATGCTGCAGGGCTGACAAGCATCCAACTGGAGAGAGAACAGTGTGGGCTGACAAGGGAAAGTGTTCTAGTGATTGAATTTGGTTGGCAAGACATCATGTTTTTCTTCTGTTAATTAGATTGTCTTTCTTGACAGGTAGGTTTTAGCCTGGTTTCCTGTGCAGGTGAAAGGACTCCCAGCTAGGCAGGTTATCCAGAATAGCTGTACAGGGATTCACTGTTTGTTCTCCTGTACTGTGGTGTCACTGGGCCTTAACTGTGACCCTGAGGCAATATGGCTTTTAGTTTAGATTGTCATTAGCCATACTTCAGATCAGAATGATTTACAGAAATGTTCGTGCAAGGAATACTGCCAAGCAAAAATCTTGGCGTCAGGAAAATTTGTTATTAAAATAAGTGAGTCTCTGTAGTGTCTGGCTAATCTCAGATGAGACTCCAGGCTCAAGGTCTATATGTTCTATTTCAGAGGAGAAAACAATCAAGAAGCTACTGTTTTTCTACTTCATGTAAGTGCAAACACAGCAACCATGATGTGTCCAGGTGCTTCACACACCCAGGAGTACCAGCTAAGCATTTGCTTCAGGGTATTCCACTACAACTAGAAACTGTCTAATTGTACTTACTCAGAGTTAATGAACTCTATAGGATCTTCCATGGGTTTTTGTCTTGGAAAATGGGCAGATTCTAGGTAAACTAGTTAGAAAATTTTTAGGCTTGTACTCATAACAGAATTTCCAAGGAATAACCCAGGACCCAAATCAAAGCAAAGCCATTCCTTCCTCACACCATCAGTTGCATCATTTCTCAATTTTGACCTTAGAACTGTAGAGAGAATTGGCCTCAGTTTCTAAGTTGTAGAAAGACCTGTGGTTACTTGAGTCTGTAGGTACAGCTGCTTTCCAGAAACCTCAGGACAGCTATTCAGGCTATCAGTGTTAGCTAGAGAGAGTATGGACCACCTTGGAGAATCACTGCCTGCTGCCACAACCCCCTTGGTGGATGGATCAGTAAATGTCTGCAGAGGTGATCTGCTTCATTTGTGTTTCATATGTGGTGTCTGATCACAGATCTGTCCCTCTGAGATGGCCAGGCATGTTTGTGTGGGACTGTCCTGCTGCAGCGACCCCCCTCCCAGCTGCACATCAGCTCTTGCTCAGGTTGGACAATGCAGCACTGTTGTAATATAATTGTTATTCTCTGTATTAATCAGGCAGATATCTCTGGTGTGTCAGCAAACAACATGTCTTGTGGTTAAAACCGAAATTGGCTTTCTGCCCCCTGAGTACCTGCAGCAATTTAGCAGGTCACCTACACAGAAAAGGCACTGCTAATCAGGGCTGGGAGTTCAAATGTTTGCTCAGGATCAGGTATTGCAGAATTATTGATGAACCTGTGGGGAAGTGATGTGTCTGGCACGTGTCAAGCACTGTATAATTTCTAAGCAGGCTCCAGTCCAAGTTCTCTGCTGGATTCAATTAAGATTGAGTCATATGAACACTTAATAAATGCAGCAAACACACAGAGTTTCTCAGTCTTCAGATTCAAGAGACATGATGAATTTGGTCAGTATTAGTTCCATTGCCTGGTGTTTCACACAAATCCAGAGTATAAAATAACCAGCTTCACTGGTTGCATTTTGAATATTCTGCTCCAGTTGTATGAACCTTTTCAGTTAAAAGCAAGAAGGTCTCACCTACAGATTACTACAACCAGAGAAGTGGAGGTGTTTACCTTCACTATTGGTTCAGAATTATGGACTTGTTTATATCAGCATTACAAGAGAAAAAAAGGGGCCACTGATACAACTGGGCCCCACCTTTCAGAAAATTAAAGATGCAAAGTGAATGATAATTTCATAGTAATCTGCTGCTTATGGTACAGACAACTTTTGACTTGATTTTCAGTGTTTTGTACACCATTTAGTGTAACTGCCAGTGAAGGAGAGAGTAGAAATACGTGGATGAAGCCATTCACACTGACTGCTCTAAGGTGCAGACACTGTAGAGCTCACAGATCTTGATTGTGCCATCTGCCTATTGGAATCACAGTAATAGGGAAATTATTTGATGGATAAATATAATTGCTATGAACTTTAATGGAAAACTCAAAATATTATTGAGAAAATAGAGTGCTAAATGTACTGTCTAAATGGAGAAAAGCTTTTTAAATGCACATGTTGCAATCACACAGCAACTACACTAAAGCTGGGTATTCACAAAGCACATGCTCAGATTTCCAAATTTTAGATTTTTTGAACCTGAAAAAGATTCCAGAAGTTAATTCCAGTACAATTTTTTTCTTTTGCTTTTTTTTCATTTCCATTTGGAATGCAATTTCCCACAAATCAGGGGAAAAATCTGGCTGCAAACAGAGTAAAACCAGCTCTAAATTTCTGTGTTTTATATGCAGCAAAAGCAAAGTGCAATCTCAAACACAGGCAGCAGAAGACAACTTGAATTTTAGAATTCCTCATTTTCCTAATATGTTATGAATGGCATATGGAAGGTAAATTAATATTTCCAAAATAGGCATTGTTGGTTCTTCTTGTTTTTCCTGAGCCAGTAAGTCACAGGGCTAAGGAGTCAGGTCTTTAGTGTAAGAGATGTCTGGGCCTACCCAGGGAAGAGGATAATTTGTCTTCCTTAGAAATCAGGAGGATGAACAAGAGTCACTCTGAGGTGGCTGTTTAATTGCTGCAGTTTCACCATCCATCAGCATCGAGAGGCTTCCACCTAGTGGATAATCTGCCCTGCTGTTCTCCGGGCTGCCATGACCCAAATGTGCTTTGGAAGATTTGGGTTACTTTTCCAAGGTTTACTGGCAAATCTCGATCCAAAACAGAATCATTTCCAGAGCTGACTGTGCCCAATAAGCCGGCACAGCACAGAGTTTGGAAAAAACAACTGGAAAGGGAACTCGAAAACCATCTTTCATGAGTAAATTGATCCTTTTATGAGGAGAATATAGCACATGTGGTGGCAGAAGTATTTGTCCAGTTTCTGTGGATACTGCAGCTGATTTAATTATATCAGTGCTCTGTCTCTAATCATCCCTTCAAAATATTTTTATTCCCTTGAATCGAAGAAGCAGATGCAGAGCTGATAGCATCTCTGGCTAGAGACTCCCTGTCCCAGTGAAGTCTCAAAGGAGACAACAGACTAAAAGGAAAGAGAAACAAATGCAAGTCCTTTAGGCTCTGCTCCTTCTGGCTCTCTTTGGAGCAGTGTCTGCCTGGGAATTCAGCTTTGGAAGTGCTAGAATTTGCTAGCCATACAAAGATCTCTTTGCATCCATGCCAGGAATGCAACTTCTCCACTTCTTAGGAGTGTATCTGGCTACTCAAGGTTGGCTCACTGATAAGAGCAGTTGAGAAGTGTTGGAAGGATCACTGCCTCCGCTCCTTTCTCTCCAGAGCTGCTTCGCCCTGACCTCTCACCCCAGACCCTCTCCAAAGTTCCCCAAGGCTGCACAACCATTATTACATTTACCTTCCTAGGAAATCCATCATCCAGGGCTGGGCAGCTGGGCAGGATGGGCAGATGTGAGGTGCACAGTGTCTGGACAGTGTTACTTGTCACATCATCAATCTGATCCACGTAGACATCTACACATCCACTGAAAGCTGCAAACAAGTGAGAAAAACTAAAAATTAAAATTAATCTATAAACTAAAACTCATGGGTGACACAGAATATACATGTTATATTAGTGGAGGCATATTAGGTTGTCTCTGCTGAGCTCTGAACTAGGTAAGAAGTCAGGGCAAATCTTCACTCTCATGATAACCTCCAGAAGATGTAGTTATATACAAAACCATTCTTAGAGGTAAACTCATGCAAAAAAAGGAGTTTTGCCATAGTGAATTTTAACACACAGCCTTCAGCAGCAAAGAAATTCAAGTGGAAAATCTGCATACTCCTGAAAAAAACTAAAACAACATTCAGAGTGGGCATTTATAAAATACTCCTGATTGGAGGAGTGAACCTTACTCATTACAATAATTTTCCCCTGATTTCCTTGCTGATGCAGTTGGGTGTACATCCCATCTCTAGCAGTGGGTCTGACTCATTGCCAGGGGATTCTTTATGTTGGGATGAGAGGGGATGGCTGAGTGATTCCTGCTCATACCCATCAGTCCCATGTCGTGCAGCACCTACACCTGCAGCAGGGCCATGGAAAAACTTCTTCCTTTTTAACTTCCTTCTTAAATGAGACCTGGGGACTGTAATCTGGAGCTTTTGATCACATTTTATCTTCTGCCATCCCTGCTCGAGGGTCACTAATATGAGAGAGGGCAGAGAGGCAGGAAACCAGGGGCTCCACTTCTGCTGGAGTGGCTGAGTCACAGCTGCATCCCCAGAGTTTCAGGGGAAGACTGAAACCTGGATATTGCATAAAACCTGCAGGTCAGGGCAGCTGTAGGGTAAACATAATCAATTTGCTGAAACAGAAGATTAGATAATGTTCATCTGAGTTTACAAAACTGCTGTTATTAAATGATGACTATTCCTCCCCCCACCTCCAGCTTCAGCCTGTTCAGTCTTTAGTAGCTACAAGATTTTTTTTCCTACCTTTGGCTCATTTTAACTAGAACAAAGCTGTTTTCTTTGCCCAGTGTTTATATTTCTAAATAGTCCAGGTCACTGGAAAAAAAGATTTTTGTTTCTAAGTGCATATTGCAAATTTTCTTGTATCTGTCTAAAGTCTCTTTCTTTTTTTCCTTTGGCTGAACATCATCTATTCTGTGGTTTAAATATCACCTCTATTAACAAAAAGAAAAATTACAGACAGTGCAAAATACAAAACCACTGGATCTGATTTCCAGAGGGTTATACTGGCATAGAAAGATCCTTGATAGATTTTGGGACAGCACATTCCCTGGTGCTGGGAATGTGGCCTGGCAGTTAACAGGAGCAAATCATTTCCAGTCTTCAGCAAATCCTGAGCTGCCAAAATAGTCTGCCTTGGCAAGGTGAGTGAGCCACAGAACAAGTGTGCTGCCCTGGTTTCTCCTTCCATCCCACAAAACTTTCTGAGATTTTTTTAATTGTCCATAATCTGCATTGAGAAGGAAATCTTGACTTTTTTTTTTTGGTTTTGTGTAGAAAATTTAAAATATCACCCCAGAATAATCTCATGCTTAGGGCAGTCACAGGATTGTGGTTCAAGTCTCATGGCCCTTGCTCAAACCAGAAACTCTAATCTTTATTTCTTGCAGCCCATACCACAAGATCACTGCATGTGCTTTTTTTTTGTGTTTTATCTGAAATTTTGAATAGCTTCTTTTTATTTTTTAGCCCATTCCCACTGAAAAGATGTTTATGCAATCCCACTATCAGTCATCCCTTTGAATCCATGGCCACTTTCTCATTAATTTGAGCAAGAAGAACATTTCAAAGCAGTTGCATCCCAACACACTCCATGGAAATCGACAGCTGGGTAGAGGAAAGAACCTCAGATGAACACCTCCTGCAACAGAAAGATAAGCAGAAGCCAGATGCTCTGTAAAAATGTTAAAGGGAGCTTGGGAGACCAAAAGAGACTGGAAACAACCATATAATCCTAATCATCCTCATGATAAACTCAGTCACAGCCATATTTTTGATGTTAAGGCTGTCTCCTGCAGGAAGGTCAGTGTGCTGCATGTATATGTGTTCCATGAGTTTCCTTTCAAAATCTTAAAAAGAGGCTCCATCTCTGTGTTTGCTGAAGTCCATCCTGCATTAGGTACAAATTTTTCCTTGGAAAATCATCCATTAAGCCTTTACCCTCTGCTGCTTTAATCAACAGGAGCACAACCAGGCTCTGAGACTGAAGTTCTCTGTGTTACACTACGTTTTTTAGCTCCACATCTTCCCACATCTGGGAGCAATGCCAAGTCTGAACATCAAGGAAGAACTTGCAGGAGAAGGAACTGAGCAGAAGAAACAGCAACAAGACTCAGCAGAGCAATAAACAGTTTAAAAGACAAACTCTTGCATGGCTGAGCCCTTGTGCTGAACACACAGTGTCAGATGCTGTGATCCAGTACTGACTGGGCAACTATATCCCATATAGTTTCCTTTTTTCTTTAACATGGATGCAGCTGGAAGATTTCCCAAAAGAAAATATGTAAGGAGGATTTCAGTTTGCAGAATTGCACACTCACTAGCCAAGGAATATCCAGGTGAATATGGCACAGAATCCCTACCCTGGTTTTGTACTACACAGTTATCTGTTCCCATGTTCCTTCTTTTTGCCTGTTCCAGGGCTGAAGTCTTAGAAATAAAATGCTTGTAGAAGTTTTTGATGCAAGGCTGTGCCTTCATAGCATGGTGTATTTATGTGAAATTATGTTTGAACTGTACAATCAGTGAAAATGTAAAGAAAACACAGGGACACTGTGTAATATTTTTGTTCACCATCATTTATCATAATTAAAAATGTTGAGTGATTACGAAATACACGTAATGGACAGAAATATATTTTTAAAAAATCAAGTCTTATGTCCATAGTTTGGGACAACACTCCTTTTCATTCTGAACAGGCAAATAAAGGCATATCTCACACAGTTCTGCTTCATGGTTTTGTCACAACAAACTCTTGAACTGCAAGAATCAACATTTGGGGTAATTGTGATAAGCAGATTTAAGCAAATCATCACGTAATACAGGTAGTGGAAAACAGTCAACAAATTGGAGGTACAGCAAATACATGTTTCATAGTTTGTTTAGAAAAAGCAATGTCACAGCTGTCAGTACCTCAGGCAAGAGCTTGCTGAAAGCCAAGTCCTGCAACTTCATGTTCAGTGAAGTCCTGAGTAAAAAAGAGTATCAGAATTGGCTCCTTGGGTGAAGACAACCAGAACTGATCAGGAATATGAGGGATGCTGGGGCCTGGTCCATTTTCCTTTTGCTGCTTATGAAGCAGATGATACATCTCCTGTTAAGATGTCCAGGGATTCATATTATCTTCTATTTTTTTAATTTTTTTTTGTTTTAATGACAGAAATAAAGATGTTGTGAAGTTTTCAGCTTCAGAAAGCAGCTCCATTTAAGAATGAGATACATCCTGCAGAGTTTCTTTTTGTTCATCTCAGGAAAGCAACACCAAATCAGTTTATTTATACATTCAGCTCATTGATTTTGCCAGATTACGTTTGCTCCTGTTAGTGCTGTGGGATCACCTCCAATGCATTTTCAGAGTTTAGACTACGATCAAACAGAAACACTGTGACATAAAAGAAAGTTTTCTTGTCTTTAAGAATGCATGTTTTCCTGTTGCAAACAAGAAAGCTGACAGATGACAAATTCTGGATGGCATTTGAACTAAACGTTCATTAGACTGGCAGTGTCTTTATGTTTATTTTTGGTGGAATGACCTTTCCATGTGTAAAGGCCCTAGATGCTTCCTGATTGAGTTATTCTTCCATGTGAGAAACACTTTCAGCTCAGAGGAATTATGTGGGAACAGTTGATGAAGGCATCTTCTGCTTCCTCACAGCCTCCTGCTCAAATTTCAAGAATAATGGAGGGAGGGTGTTCACCTGAAATATAAAGCTGCAGTAAAATTTACTTTTTCTTGGGGTTTTCTGGTTGCAGTTTCCAGTGCTGCCTGTCATTACAACCAGATGTTTTAGAAGACTTGATAGTGTTGATGAGCTATATGAAAAAAGAGAACTGATTCTTCTGGGTTTGACCTGCAGATAAGACTTTTCCCTCTCAGTAAAAAGTAACTGATAGAAAAATAAAAGAACATTTTGATGCAGCTAAAATAAAAGAGCATTTCAATGCATCTAACTGAGCCTTCTTCATGTTCTCTCATTTTTAAAAATTTTAATCATTTGACAATTTTTTTTCCCATTTACTTATGAATTATTATTTAATTAGTTTACATTGCTCAGCTCCCATCCTGGCCTGGGTCTGCTTTCCTACCTGTCTGCTGTGAGGGAAGAGGCTTGGATGTGTCTGTATGTGTGTGTTCAGCAGCTGAGAAATTCAAATAACTCAGACTATTAGCTCTGTCTCCTTTTCAGCCAAGTCAGGGAAAATATATATATATATACATTTCATTTAGATGAAGCATTAGGTTTTGGGGGGGAATAAACATGTAAGATAAACAGCAAAAAAATCAAGGTCAGGAGTGGAAAACACGTTCTCAGGACATGGTTTAAGTTCAGGGTCCTTTCCTGGTTGTACTCCACAGTTCTGTGCCACATCCCAGGTAGCTCACAGGAGTCTGGCCAGCCTGACCAGGGGCTGGGTAGCACTTTGCCCCAGGTATTTCTATCACACATCTGGAAGCTTCCCTATTTCCAGAGTTATTTTTAGCCTCACTGTTCTTTTCAAGGATAATTTGATGCTCCTGTTGTTCTTTGGAAGGGTAATTTCATCCATAAAGGAAGACAAATTAAAGTAATTAGATTTACATGAGGCTGTATATCAAGTCTAGCCCTCTTGCTGTTGAAGTGAGGATGACAAAGAGCAAGAAAAGATTGTATTTAAGTTTAATTTCCTTCCTCCTGCTTCCCAGCAGGGCTCTGAGCTCACTGTCCTGCATCTTATACATCACTGCTCAGTGTTGTGCTGGATGAGAACAGCTCCTCAAAGATGCTCTCCCAGATTTCTCCCCTCCTGCCCTGTGCTCTTTTGATTGTGTTTTGGAGGCAGCTTGTTTTTTAGCATATGGCATAATAACTAAAATATTTTGGTAACCTTTCCTTTGCAAAGCTACAGAGCTCTGAAAGAGAATATGACTGTTATACATTGATACTGTCAATTAACAAAAATTCACAAAATAGTATATCATAGAGTCATAGGGTTTGAGTTGGAAGGGGAGCTTGAAGATAATGTAGTTCCAAACCCCCCACCATGGAATTAAATTGTCTGCATAGAGGTATCCTCTGTTCCAATCACTTTTTTAGCACACAGGCTCTGCCAGGAGGCTTTGCTAACCCCCACACTCTGTGCCAAGACACCAGGCTGCCAGGTGTGGGTCACACAGACCCACTGGTGGATGTGGGACCTTCAGAGCAGTGCAAACTCCTGCAGTGCTGTGGATTGATTTGCAGCTCCACAAATCATTCCTGGATGCCACCCAGATGGTTTGCATGCAGATCTTTGGCTGTTCAAAACCCCTGCTAAAAGAAGCCCAGTAATTCCTTGTATATTAAACTTTCTGTGGTTTAGATACAATTATAGAAGTTGCATCACTGTGCTAAAATAACTCCTTGCAGATATATGTGCCTGGCAACAATCTTGCCTGTTTAAGTTAAAGAGAGGAAAACACTACTGTGTGAGCAGCAGGCATGAAAATATCTAGTTTTGTAAGTGTATGATCAGTTTTCCCTATGATGTTACTATTTCGGAAGAGGGAGAGTATTTAAGAGTCCTTGAATATTCAGTGTGTGTACAAACAGAATTTCTTCCAGAGTAAGAGTGCTCTGATTCATCTGCAGCAACTGCATATGAGGGAGCTCCTACTCTGCCTGTGCAGAGGTATTCTGTTCCATTTCCTCACTGACAACTCCTTACTTGGCTTTTCACTAGCTAAAAAAAAAAAAAAAAAAAATTGCCATAAAAAATCTCCCATTAAGTTTTTTTATTACTTTTTTAATATATATAGCAAGAACAGTTTAATGATGTTAGCAAGGATTTTTATGTTGGGTATAAAAAGGAGAGCACTTCCAGAGGAGCCTCCAGAAACCATTGCTTGGTGCTTCTGCTGAAACTGCTGATAGAGGATAACACTCAAGGCTCCTTTGAAACTCTCTGGCAGAGTGGCATTGCCGCCACTCTGATGTCATTTGTCCCCAATCTCTGTGGCTGATGCCGAGTTCTGCTTCGTGATACCACCTCTGTTTGGGTTTCTGATGGTGCTTTCTCCTGTGCCTGCCACAGAGGTTGGTTTCGCTGAGGAATTGTGCCCTCAGTGTGTCTGTAACACCTCGTTACAGTTTACACGGAAAGAAAAGAGGCAGAGACGCCTCTTCCAGCAGCTCCTCTGCTCTTGGTGAGCCCCTTCAGCTTTCACACATCCCCAATATTTACAGTGAACTGATCCTGTGCTTGTGCGGTGCGTTGTCTGGAGCCGGTGGTACCGATTTAGGGGTGTGGATGTCATACGAAATCATTGCATTTGCTTGCGAATCCCAGAGCAGCTGGGGTTGGAAGGGATCTTACAGCTCCTCCAGGGACAGATTCCACCAGCCCAGGCTGCTCCAAGCCCCGTCCAACCCGCCCGTCCTTCTCCCGAGGAAAAGGCACGGGACGTGGCAGTGTTATCCCGGACCACAGACAGTCCCGATCCCGGACCCCCCGAAGCGAACGGGGTCGGTCCCTTTGTCATTCCCACACTCCAGAGCAGCCTTGGAACCTCCGACCGGGGCTGCGGAACGACGGGGTCTGGGATGGGCTGGGATCGGGATCAGTGCAGGGACTGGAGATGGGATTAGGGCTGGGATCGGGGGCAGGGCTGGGATCTGGATCAGGGCAGGAATTGGGGATGGGATTAGGGCTGGGATCGGGGCAGGACTGGGATCGGGATCAGGGCAGGAACTGGGGATGGGATTAGGGCTGGGATCGGGGGCAGGACTGGGATCGCGGTCGGGGCTTGGCTAGACCTGGGGCTGGGGCTGGGGTCGAGGTTGGGATTAGGGCTGAAATCCGGATCGAGTTTAAGGCTGGGATGGGCTGAGGACTGGAATTCAGGATAGGGGCTGGAATGGGATCAGATCTGCCATGGGACTGGCGATGAGGACGGGGCTGCGCTGAGCTCAAAGGAAGGGATCGGGATCGGGGTTGGGGCGGGGAGTACGGCCAGGGCTGGGATCAGGGTTGGGATCAAGGATGGGATTGGGACTGGGATCAAGGCTGGGGTCGGGGCTGGGATCACGATCGCGGTCGGCGCGAAGCGAATCTTCCCGGGCTGCCCGCGGCCAATCGCGGCGGCCAGGGCGCGCCCCTGCGGCGCCCTTGCCGCGGGCTGTGCCGGGAGCTGTAGTTTCTTGCCCGCCGCCCAGCCTTTCCACGCTGACCGTTAGANGCGGGGAGCGGAGCGGGCAGAGCCCCGGGGGGAGCCGGGCCCGGGGGCGGGAGCGGCCCGAGCATCCCCGGGGCCCCCCCGGCGCGGCCCCCCCGGCGCTGGGAAAGTTCTTTGTGCTGCGGCGGCGGTGGGTGGGATGGGGAGCGCCGGGAAGAGCGGCAGGGATGGCTTTTCCCTCCTGTTGGATAACAGGGCACGGGGCCCTGGGGAAGGAGCGTGGTGCTGCTGGGGGGTCTCTCCGCGCCGTGCGGGGCACTCGGGGTCTGTCGGCGGTTTTCTGTTTAAAAATACAAATCCGAGCTTTTATTTCTGGGGGAGGGGGCTGCTCTTGAGTTCTGTTTAACTCTGCAGATGAATTCTCTTTGTCCTGGGGGCTTAAACCAGAGGGGCTTGTGCTTGGTGTGGGGAGCACATGATGGTGCTGATGGTTGTTTTTGGGGTGGGTGAGTTTTCTGTGGCGGTGGCCCGAGGGTGTTTTGGGCTCTGCTGGCCCTGCCGAAAGGCGCTCTTCTGCTCGGACTGTCCATATGCCAAACAGGGCTCAGGACAGCGCGAAGGAAATCTTTGTCCCTTCACTTTTTTGGCACAGCAGCCTTTGGAAAAGCTTCCAGAGATAGCCCGGCTCGGAGGCCACTTTAAAGAAGCCCCTGAAAGGCAGCGAAATGTCTCCTCGTTTTGTTTGCGCTCCCAAAATGATGACTTGGCATTTGAGGCTTCTCAGGGCAATTGGTGCTTTTTTTCCCCCTCCTTTCTGTGCCCGCAGAAGTTCTTTGAACTCGTTTGTGGTGCAGTGTCAGTGCCTGGCCCGAGGTGCGGAGTTTAAATCGGCACCTCTGAAATACTTTTAGTGTTGGCTCTGCCCACACGGCCCCGGAGTGGACACGGGAGGAGGGAGAAGGGGCAAAGTCACACCGTTTTATTTTCAAGGTTCTTTTCTTCGTGTCTGCCTCCTTTCCTGCTCTTTTATAAGAAGTGCTGTGTCTCCAGTAAGTTTTAGAGTGTTCTTTTACTGCTTTTGCTGCCACTCTGGGAGTGGGTTCTTCTCATTAACACGTCTTGGATGAGCTGTCAGTGGCAGGGAAAAAGCACGTTGGAAGGAAGATGTCTGAAATAGCATCTCTGCAGCTGCCCCAGATGTTTTATTGCACACATGACTGTTTAATTGGTCAAACTAATAAACATATACAGTAATTTCCTGGTAGTTCTGCAGTAACCACAGTCACAGAGGGTTCCTTTCCTGTAATTATCTGGAGGCTTTTTGCATGGAACTCAAAAATGTTGCTGTAGCATTTCTTCCATCTCCTTCTTGTCCCCACTTTTGTCTGAAATACCTTTAAATTTAGAATTGCAAGTCGTGTTTTCAAGGTGATTGTCCTGGGCAATGCTTTACATGTAGAGCACTTACGATCTCACAAATAAAACTGTTGCACCCTGAGAAAGACTCCAAATATTGTGAGTTGAATTTGTAAGTTTGCTTTGGTTAGTGCTGGTTTTGTTTTATTTTATTTTGGGGAAGGGGAGGAGTGAAGAACAAGCTGTTTGACCACGTGCAGGAGCAGTGGATTGAGAGCTGAAGCAACATGTTATCAGCGCCTTTGGTATTTCATTTATCCCTCCGGGAGTGAAAAACTGAACTTGTAACTTAGGGAGGAATTTTCTTTAACAACTGCAAGCAATTTTTTTTTTAATTATAGAAAGAAAACCTCCCCAACCACCCAGCATTTATCCCCACGTTGAATATCTCAGAAATGGGGATTGTTGCCACTTGAGCAGTTAAAGGGCTGTTACATTGTTTGCAGCCACAGGTCAGTCCTGAACCTCTGAGGATTCAGAATGTTTTCTGAGGCTTCAAATAGAAAACAGACGGTTTTATTTCTCACATTTCATAAGCAGCAGCCCTTTATAGAAACGTGAAGGATAACCTTCCATGCTTTCTGCCAAAAAGCTTTTCTGTAGGATCTGTCACATGGAATTTTGTAGCTGGTCCCGAGNACGCGCCGCGCCCGCCCGTGCCTACGAGCCCCATCGCGCCCCGCGGGGCCGGGAAGGAGAAGCGGCTCCGGGAGCGCGCGGGGCGGCGCCTGCGCGGAGCGCGGCTTCCTGAGCGTCTGGTGGCGGCCGCCATTTTGTGGTGCCGCTTCCCTCTCCCGCTCGGGATCTGCGGCCGCGGGACCCGGAGCGGGGGCGACGCGGAGCGGGGGGAGCCGGGGCCGCCCGCACCCTCCTCACCTTCCCTGCGCCTCCCCGCTGTCGCCCGAGCCCCTCCGGCGCTGCCCC
>VYZS01082575.1:3939-17263 GCA_013400695.1 Neodrepanis coruscans | reverse complement strand
TTTGATGAATTCTTTTACAGATGAAAAACATTGATATTTTCATAGAGCACATCTTACAACCCTGAACATATTCCTCATCCCCACTATAAGAACAGAAATGAGGAAAACAAGTGATTGTAATGGAAGCAAGACTCCTGCTTTCTGCTGTTTCCCAATGCCTGCTATTGTCTTAATGCTTTTCCAGCAAATGAAACTGCACTGCAAAAACTGGCAGAGTTAGAATAGAAAGCAATATGGCTTCAATGAAGAGTGTGTCACCTTATATGGTGGCTCCCTTGCTGAAACCCCTACTTAAGTGTAGAGAAAGATAAATATACCCTGTAATGCCATTAGCTTCTAAGCACAAAAGGAGTACAATGATCAGAAAAAGATTTATCAGCATCACCAATGAACACAACACAGTAAGAAATGAAAACACTAATCAGGGTAGGAAGTGTGTTTCTATTAAGTTAGCTAATTACATGGTTGTCAGGAGGTGGGCAGGTAAGGTCTGAAGTATATTGTAAACTGGCTTATAATTTACTGTTACTTTTAAGATTATCTGACATCTCCATCTGTTGTTCATTACTTAGATAAGCTTCAACTCAATAAAACTGAATTAATTGTATTGTGCTGGGAATTTGCCTTACATTAAATATTAGGAAAAAAATATTAAAGTTCTTCCACTATTTCTAAGGATAAGGCTAAAGAACAACATACTTTTCAAATATATGGAAACATTAATCTGATTTTTACTTTGAGATGCTTTGCTCTGTGTTGGAGGACAACTTCTGAAAGACACCATAAAGTTTGTGCATCTCCATGAAAAAATAAAAAACTTGGCAAAATTATGTGATTTTGAGAAACCACAGTGAAGTTTATAGAGACTCTGCAAAGTGGTGTGACTTTGCCAACATGCTCTGTATAAAAATAAATGCTCACTAAAGCACATATCCTTGCAAAGACAGGAGCAGAGATTGAGTCATCTGCTGTTGACAGATCTCTAAGAAACAAACTGACAAAGCATCCCATTTTACTCCCAGGCTGCCTCTCAAGGGGTAATAACCACCTGCTACTCCTCTTGCCTCCAGTGCCGAAGACCTGAAAGGTTTGGAGAAACATGCAGACATTGTTAAAGATGCACATAGGTCTCACTCTAGGAGAACATGAGGAAGACTGCTTTTGGTTTGATCTTTTCTTTGCAAAAGGACTACCGAAGCTGTGACTCCTATTCGGAAGTGTAAACTGTGCCTCCAGGGCAATTTTTGGCTTATTTACCACATTACTCTCATCTTCTGGAACAAATGAAACCAACAATTGCTTTAGCTTCTAGATAGTCCTTTTTTTCTCTTCCGCAGTGGGACCACAGCAAGACAGATGTCCTGTGAGCAAACCAGTAAGAAATCACAGTCTGAAAAAAATTTATAATGCACATGTCTGAGTTAATCCCTTCACAGTATTCTTCATCATTGCAAAATATATCTTCTGTGTGTTCACCACTGCCATCTAAATTGTTCTTTAAACATCTCTGTGTGTCACTGAGATACTTAGAGCATTAGACTGTTTTTAACCGATTTTCTTTTTTGCAGCCCTCAAGCTTCTACAGAATGTTAAAATTGTTTTTAAGAAAATGAAAAGCAAAAAAAAAGATAACTAGATTAAAGAGTAAATGTACTGCATTAGCTGATAAAACATGATGGTGGTAAAAATAACCACTAAGATTGACTCAAACTGTATCTTTTCTCAACAATAAGCAACTCTAATATTTCAAGGTGAAGCCAGTGAAAAGGAAAACAGAAAAGTGAAATGTTATTGTGGAAATCTTTGACACCAAAGGGAAGGACTCTAGGAAAACAGCTCAAGTTTTAAATGGCGAGTATCCAGTGTAAGCACAAAATCATTAAGAAAGGAATCTCTCTGCAGGGTATGTTATGTTTTTCTTTGCATTCAGTTACTTGTCTCTTCATTCTCTTTGTGTTTTCTCAGTACTTCAAGTATGGAACTCCTAGCATTTTTACTGGGAAGCGAACTGCCAAAATTGTTTCCAAAAATCCAGGTATTTTTTTACTCATTTTATAATTTCAACACAATTGGTTTTAAGTTTTAAGCCTATTTCAATCCAGCACTGCAGTCAAAGAGTCTGTAGAAATAAACTTGGGTTAAAATAAATTTAAAATCTGTATATATGTGCCTGCTAAGCCATAACCAGCAAACCAAAGCGCCAATTTAAATCTGAAATAGGTCCAGCTACATTAAGGTAGGTAACTGTAAGGCAGAATTACTGTAACAACTAGAAGCAGTACCAATCACAGCCTGCAATTCTATAAGGTTCAAAATCTGAGGTTAGATTTTGAAGATTTTTTTTAAGAATACTTTTCATGTCCATTCATACTGTACTGTGGCAAAACAAAAGTTGTGGTTCATTTGGGAATGCAACATGAATATAGTGATACTGAACACAGCAGGGATAGTTTAAGTTGACTGTCTTCTCCAGAAAGTACTTAATCCTAGTCCCTTTAAGAAATCAGAGAGTAATGTGTATTTTAAAAGACTATCCTGCTGAATATAAGAGTATGGGGAAGTCACTTTGAGACTTTGAGCAAAGGGATTTTAAGAGTTTTGTCAATGAAATACTGTGTTTTAATTCTCTTCTGAGAAAGAAACTTTCATTATAGAGAATGGCAGAAAAATCATGACCAAAGAGCAAATTCTCCAAATATACCAAAAGGTTTCCATGATTTAGTGAAATGGGAAGTCTGAACAGCTTGACCTGTTCTGTCATTATGCTATAATTTCGACAGAAATTATTTTGAAATTAGATTAAATTCAAATTAATCAAGATAATTATAAAATTTTCAGAATATTTACTTCAACCCCCTAAATGTATTTGTCAATCTTAGCAGTAATATGAACGATACCTCCTGTGAATTATCCCTCTTGTGGAGCTCTGCTTCAAATATTAAGTTCATTTTAACTTCAATTATGGAAGCACAAATAGTATTGACATAACAACATCAAGTAAATTTCACAGATGATGTTAGTGAATATTTATTTATAGCAAATATTTATTTATATAAACTAAACCAGGACCACATGATCCCATTAGACATATACACACTGACTCTGAAAGGCAAATTTGGTTTCAGTGGGTTTTCCTCTCTCTGACAGCACCACTGTGGATTTTTAAATATCCCATGTTAGCATTTCTCATGTCCTTCTTGTAATGAGACCAAAAAGGTTGTAAATACACAGAGAAGGCAGTTAAACATGGCACTTTTACATACAACTAAGTCCTTGGCATCAAATGAAACACATAACCTGAAATGACATCTTGCAGAGGCTTTGTCTAAACCAGTTAAAAGATTATAAGTATTTTGTGATCATTCACTGTAAACTCATGAGAACAGAAGGAAGTGAATGAAAATAACCAAAAAATGAGAATTTTGGAACAGTAGAAAGTTAGGCAACTCACCTCATGGGATGAGCTTATTATCTCTTGGGAAAAATATTTTTCTATTGCAAATTCACACAGACTAACTTAGCAATTTGTTAAATTAAAAAATAAAAAAAGTCAGATGGAACAGCTCCCTTCGAAAGAAAAAGCAAAGCTCATATAAATCTTGATGTCAGCTTGAATTAATTTATTTTAGACCCATGGCAATATTCCCTAATGCTGCAGGTTTTTTAATTATTAGGCATAAAAGCAGTATTCTTAATAAATCCCGACAGTAACGATAATGGCAGAAACACTTCCTGCAGACACTCAGAGGCCGTAAATGCTACATTTATTCTGAGGGTAGTATTCTGATCGAGATGAATCTGTAGAAGTATCTGGAGAAAATTATTCAGCTAGAATAAACTTGTGAGATTTGCGTCTGAAAGCAGGAAGTCTTTCTGCACTGGAAACAGCACTCTGCCAGTGCCTCTGAAGATTTATTATGAGGGTTTGGGTACCAAGGAACATTTTACCAGATCTAGGAAGATGGTACACCAGTGAAAGCTAGTGGTGGGAAATGAGGGAAAGAGAGGATTAACTGCTCATCTTATATGTATGTCAAATAGGAAAAAAAGCCAGCCAACCAATATGTTGCTGTTCTGATGGTTTTAGGAAAAGTCACATCACAGGGAAGCCATAAAGCTATTTAGCACCTGGTTCCCCACCCCGGCGCTCTTTATATTTACCAGAATTTTTGCTACCTGTTGTGGTTTTACCACTAGGAAGCGTGGTACTGACAAGAGGGGTCCGAGAGAAGCACATACCCAAAAAAGAAAACACACAAGTAACAAGGTTTATTTCACACACACAGAAAACCGACAATAAAGCACAAAAACAGACCAATTAAGCTCTCCCAGACCCCGCGTCTGGATGGGAAAGCTCTAGGATAGCACTGGGTTTTCTGTTGCGGCTCCTGAAGAGATGCCAGGATAATTAGAGAAGGACCGCGACCTCAGCTCTCCTGAGTCCTGCGGCCGACCAGGAGGACTCTAGGGTAGCGCTGAGCCTCCACCTGNGGACTGGCCCCGTCCCCACCCGTCACCACCCGGCTTTATCTTTAACCCACAACACTACCAAAGGGAAAAGACGTTTTTTAGCTAGAGGAAGCCATCACAAAAGCATGGTAGCGCATGCTTTCTGGCTTAACAGAAATTTCCCACTACTGAGGAAGCTAACTAATACAGAGTCCCAGTTAAAAGCACACTTTGATAAAGCTAATTCTTTCCCATTACATATTGTTTTCCTTTTTTTTTTTCCCCAAAATATAAATAAGGGCATCATTCAGTTTGTTACATGCTGATTTTCTCTTACACAGGTCGTAAGCGTGGAAGTTAGTTGTAACATGGAGGGTGAAACATGTAGGATATATATGAGAGAATCACAGAACATTTTAAGTTGAAAGGGACTCACAAGGATTGTGAACTCTAACTCTTAGCTGAATAGCCTGTACAGGGATCAAAACCGTGACCTTGGCACATATAGGACCATGCCCTAACCAACTATGTTGGTATTTTTTCTGGCCTGGCTCCCCAGATGTATATTCTTTGTAAACTTCATCTACTGGTGCTCTCAAAAAGTACAGCAGGAGCTGCTGTTTGTATGACTACACCCATATTTGATTTCATTAACAAGATTTGCTATGATTTGAGAAATCCCGTCACAATGGACCAGGCTACTTAGGAAAAATCTCATTAGAAGAAATCTAAGAAATTATATCAGTTGTCCAATTTCAACCAAATCAGATAGCCTTGGACAAAAATCTTTAACAGCATGTTAATCTGAATGTATGATAATGTCTATCTGCGTGATAACTAGGAGAAGCACCATTTTTAGATTTTTGCTTCACTATTAAAAAAAAATTATTAAAACCATGAAAAATAGCAGCTAAAGACAGCTACTATGGAGGAGGTGTTTCCCTTCACCAAACGCAAGGCTTAATTTTTACGTTGGTTTTTTTTTCCTGATCAAGATTTCCCATCTGCTATGTTATCAAATAAGAATTTTCCAGAGAGCTCTCTTCAAACAGTTATTTGGACAGGAAATGCTGCTTTTCCCACAGGTGTCTCTCAAGTTCAACTGCAGTGCCTTGACCAAGTAAAAAAACATCACAGCAGTAACAACAATAGTAATCAACTTTCAAAAGTCTGTGGTGTTTTTTTTTGATCCAAAGGCAGAAACCCCAGCCCTGTGCCCTCATCATCCCATTGTTTTCCCATGTTATAGCACACAGAGAACCAAATTCTGAGCCATCTTGATGCTTTTCTGACCATGAATCTATCTGTTAGTAAAACAAAGTAACATACTCTTATGTCTTGGAAAGTCCTTCTTGAAACTCATGTCCTGGCCAAAAGCAGGCACAGAGCACACATGGACACACAGTAAGGCTAAAAGAGAAAAGCAAACTGGAGATAACCTACTTCTGATAGATGAGATGAGACTCTGGATTGATTCTTACAGACGATGAAGAAGGAGAAAAGCTTTAAAATGTCTGACCCAGTTAACTAGATGGTGTACCTGTTTTTCCCCATTCAAGACACGGTAAGATTACTGGAGCCTGGAGCTTTCCAGAACCCTTATTTCCCAGAAGGAGCCTGTCATATCCATGTTTTTTGTTCAAAAACTCCAAGTCTGTAAGACACCCAATTAAAAAAACTAAATAAACTAGAAACATGAATGCACATGAACACACTTTATCAAGGTAGGGATTATATTGCTTTCATAATGGAGCAAAAAATGGAAAGCCACAGTGACCTGCTCAACACCAGATGGTGAGCAGGGTCTTACTAGGAAGAAGAATCCAGATCTACATTCTAGTTCCTCACCTGACTAATTTTGTCACCTAGAGAGTAATAAAAATATTTCCTCCATTTATGTACAACACAAAATAACTATCTGCATGCCCTCATATATATCTGTGATACAAGATATGTAGAGACATGAAGGAAGAATTCTTTTCCTCTGTAGCAGGAACCATCTATTAATTTTCTACTTTTAAATGTACATTAAAGCTATGTTTTGATTTGAAGTTCTTCTATTATTCATAAACCATTCAGAGACATTTGAAATGCTCAGAATCAGCATTAGCAACCATACAGGAAAACAGAAGTGTCCAAATAATTTTGGAAGTCACAATGATGCCTTCATAACCTAAATGAAAAGCGTGCAAATATCAGACAACTCATGAAATTCAACACAATTCCGAAGTCATTGCCTGTCTTCAACAATAAGAATGTATACATTCACTTTCTATTTTACAAAGTAATTCTGACAACACTTTTCAGCTTAAGAAATGCTGCAATGGCAACTTTTCAATGTGCCCTTTAATAATTGGAGTGGTACATTAGAACTGAGAGAAGCAGAATCTTTGTGTGACAGAAGCTATAAAAGCCCATGAAAAGGCTAAACCATGTACTCAAAGGCACAAAGTCGTACGAAATGAGAGAATTCAGAAGTGGTGCTGATCTGTACATTCTGGTGGCATCCATCAGCTGTTCTGTGTATCTGATATTTGAGCTGGATTTAGAGGTGATCCTTTCCTGAGAAGTTCTACACTTAAACATAAAGGAATTGCCATAAATGTCTATTATATTTCACCAAAAAGGCCCTGAGGCATGCAAAGTTTAACACAGCTGCCCTTAGAAAGAGATCATCTGAAGAAAAGTCAAGCTAAGTCCTGACTTTCAGAATTCTGAGCCAGTGATTTCCTCACATGATTCTCTAGTATCAGTAACTGGTGCATCTGAGTCAATGGCAGCTGTGGGAAGGGCACTGCCAAGCTCAACACAAGTCTTCAAGAGGTGACATATTTGCACACTTAATACAAAGCTACATATCCCATTGAAAGTCAGGAGATTTAAATAGAGTCCTAGCAGTCTGAGATCAAAGAATGTTTCTGTCTTGAAACTCCCTCCTCAACATTTTTCACATCCATATTATTCTAGATGCTATTACTGTAGCTAGTCCATGCTGATCACCTGAGAAGTTTATTTGGCATCCATTAATGCCATCAAAAGTGAGCTGGCTAAAAAAAAGGTATCACAAAAGTGGTATCACTACTTAGAGCTCAAAGTGCATGGTTTTGAATTTACCTCTGCATTTTTTCTAAGGCTCCTCAGTTTTTCTGTAAAGAAAAACTATGAAAAAACAATTAAGTATTCAACTTCTAGGTATCTACAGTCACATGAACTGCACAGAGTGTATGGCCAGGCTGAGGTTCTGAGGGTCAAACCATTGTCCACAACTATCTTGCGGAAGGATTTAAAGAAGGAAGTGCCAGATTGTTCTCAGAAGTGTTCTCAGAAGTTCTCAGAAGCCCAGGGAGAGACAAGAAGCTGTGGATGCAAGTAAGGACATGGGAGATCCTGATTAAATACATGGAAACAGTTATTCATCATGACTATGTTCAAACATAGTCTCTGGGACAGAGGCCCTGAAAGGCTGCAAAAGAGCTTTAAAACCTGACTGGAAAATTCCCCAAGCTCCTTCTGGTCCTGCTTGGAGAAGGGGACTAGGATGGAAACCTAGAGAGATCATTTCCAGCTTGAATTATTCTGTAACCTTGCTGCCAGAGATCATCCAAACGGGCAGGTGTACATGCAAGTGTAGCTGCATCCTACACCTGGTAGCAGCCTTCAAAGCTGGTTCGGCTTCCAGCAGTGCTGCCTTTGCAAGCCCTGCACAACATGCCGTGAATCTCTTGCTCTGTTGCACTTTGGACCTCCCTTATCACCAGAGAGGTGCTTGCTGGAGCCCCAGACACTGCAGCCCTGGGAGCATGTGGCTGGCACAGCACTCTGACAGTGAGGAGGAACAAACAGTGTAATTTTTCTGGCTGGCTGTCCTTATTTTTTTAAGTCCATTCATGCAACAAGCATACTGTAAAGTCATAACCAGGTACCTATGTGTATGGAGGTCTGGGTTTGCTAGACCCAATTATATTAAGCACTGAAGTATGGTAGTGTATGGAGTGAGGCAGGTATCTGTTGAAAAAATTTGCTAATTATATACTGGAAGTGCTGTTCAAGATCCCTCTAGTGTTACTAATCCTTTATGCAGATATGTGCTGTTTAATTGCCAGTTGGGAATTACCATGACACGCTACATGACTAATTTTTCAAACTACAATCGTGCTATTTTCCCCACCCTCCTCCTTATACTTTTCTTGTCAGTCTCCTTTCATTCTACTTTGTTGCTGTTTCCCTTGCCAGAACCATCTTCTCTGGTAGCAACTGCAAAATTTTGAAAGTGGAAAATACGGTATTTAAATGTACTGCACAGAACAGATTCAGAAAAATGTCCTTTTGCTGATCTCAGAATCAACCCCGTCTACCTAAACCCCATGTAGGATGCTTTGAAAGCTGGCATTTCTCAAGAATATTCAATCTTTAATTATAATTTCCTTGATAAGAAAAATAACCACTATTGCCACACTATGCTTAGGAGTAACAGAAACACCAGTTAAGTACATTTTCTGTGTGAGTGGTCTAGTTTCTATACTTGCACAGAGTTTCAGGGAGCAATGTTGATACAGACATGTTCCAACATATTAACTTTAAATTCTGTCACATCCAAAAGCCCTTTGATCCTAGAAGCAAAACACAAAAAGGCATTTTGTCACAGGTTATGATGCCCAAAACTGAAAGGCACTAGTTGTAATGTGGTGGGGATTTCTGAAACATGTAACAGAAGTACTTGTCCCTAAAATGAATGGCTCAGAATTTCTAAAGCACAGAAGGTAAGCTCACAGTGGACACTTCTCAGTGCAGCACTCTACAGTTTTTTCCTCCCTCGGGACAAATTTCAAAAGTGTTTCTCATTAGATCTATTCACTGCCATCATAGACAGGGGCTTTGCAGGATTGGGACAAGTCATCATAATTTTTTTCCCTGCTGCTAACAGATACTAATTCGCTTTTTATCTTGCCAGAGTTTAAGAGTGGTTTTGACAATTGCAACTACCTGAGACACAGAGAACTCAAAATTCCACTAGGTTACAAAGTCCTGCAAACACATCAGTGACACAAAATTACAGCTGTGACTCCTAATGCAATTTCTACCATCCTTTAAACTGAATTCCTCTATCTCACAAGCATTCATGCAAGTTTCCATACTCCAGACACTATTCTATAAGCCACTACATTGACAGTCAGGAAAACCCATGAACACAAAGCAAATCTGTCATCAGCAAACTGAAAACAATGTGAACCATGATACTTCTGTTACCTTATTAACCTCACATACAACCTCAGACTGTGACAGATGATGGAAAGTATTTCCTAATTAGATGAACAAGCTCTTTCATTTAACACTAATTTTATCTTGTGAGCTTCATGAAAAGAGCTTTCTCGATTTGAGCCCTGTAGAAGCACCCCTCAAGTCTTCACATAAATGGACAGAAACAGAGATAAAACATAAATGAACCAGTACGGACATCTAACTCCCACATATCGCCAAGAGACATTACTTGCTGAATTACATCAACAAGCTTTACAGCATATTAAATTTTAAATAAAAATGATGAGGACTAACAGTATTACAGATCCAGCAGCCACACCCACCTCATTAAAGAGCGTTCAAGCAGGGAAGTAAGACCCCTTGGTCACAGAACAGCCCTCAAACACACCACTTCAAAAAAGTGTTAGCAACTCCCTGTTGGCACCCAACAATCTAGATACAAAATTCAAACTGTAAAACCATCCCATGCTCATTCCCAGAAATGTACAGAAGTTTTAACTCCTGGCAGTGGTGAGTGTGATAGTGTTGGGGGGTAGAGGGGAGAGCTATGAGGAGAACAGGAGACAAATTTGGTGTGATTTTGAAGAAAATTTTCAACTTCTGTGCCCATGTTTCAGGCAACTGAAATGCAATCTTGCAGACTCCTTTTTAGATTTTTAATGTTGGGCCTCATCATTTTCCAGTTGATGTGAAGAATTTCCTTTTTCACTACAGCACCTTTCTGAAAACGATTAATCAAAGTAATTCCCAAGCACGCTATAAATCCAATACTAATCTGAAAACAAATAGCAAATTTTCTTTNAAAAATAAACCCCCCAAAAAACCCAAACGAAAAAAAGAAATCAACTAACCAACCAATCAAAAAAAAAAGCCAATCTGGAATTAATGGAGAGGCAAACTCAAAGACCACTTTAGGTCACTGATGGCTTTCCCCTTAACATGATCTTAGTTGTGAATACAAAATAAATGAAAGAGCGGTCTGTTAGCTCCCAAGCTGAAGTGAAAAAGACGTTTGCCTGGACAGCTATAGTGAAAGATGTGGATGTGATGTTAAGACAGGAAAGCACATTAAGCATACCTCCAGCACAGCTAACTGGCAACCATTACCACTTACTTCATAATCCACAGCGACTCATGCAGTGCTTATCTGGAATAAGACTTCAGAAAAACCTACATGTAGAAGATACTACAAAATAGTACAAGAAACTCAAATACTTAATTCAACATGCAAATTTTGAATACCTCGTCTTTGACAGGAAGACAGGACAATTGTTTTTTCCACCTTCCTTTTTCCCCCAGGTTACAGAAGCTGGATGAAATGTGCAAATGTATGATCTTACAGATTCTTATTGAAGTTACTAAGCACTAAGTGCTTCACTATTTCATGTGAGAGGTGGGCCTGAACAGTTAAGAGTGACTTATTTATTGATGTTGTCAACCTTTTTTAAAATTACGAGTTCTCACTTTAACTTCTTTGGTAGCATGAGAATGTTTTAAGAGGGTGCACTAGCTAGAAGAAAGACACATTTGGTACAGCCATTCACTCCTAGTGGCTACAAGTCTGGAGGATTTCCAATTTTCTTACCAAGAAAAAAACCCCTGTGCTAACGAAAGCATTTAAAAAGCTTCACAGGGTATCCTCCATAATTGGGCTGCTATTCACAGTTAACATGATAACTCTTTTGGAAAAAAAAAAAAAAAAAGCACTGAGGAGGCACAGAGGGAAGCGGGATAAAATTAATATAATTTGGCAAAATAACCTGAATTACTTGTGGACTGTCAAAATAGTCTTCATATACAGCTTATAATGACAGAGTTGGAGAAGCACACAATATAGGTATAAAATAGTCTTCCTTCCTTGCACAGGATCTATAACTATGTGGTGCTTTAGTGAGAGAAGACTCTTACTTCATAGCAAATACGGCATCACTCCTCTAGCCCAAGAAGCATCATCCCAAATGAGTTCCACCAAACATTATGAATAGAAAAAGCAAAGAGGATGCACACATGTCCCCTGAGGACTGGCAGAGTACAGGCTAGAAGCTGACTTCAGTCCTTGAGGTATCAATGTCAGAATCAGCTGGAGCAAGTGACAGATTTCTGTACTTTGTTAAAGCTTAACAGTTGCACAAATAGAAAAAAGAAAACTACTCAACAAATACTGAAATGAACATACCTCAAGCCAAGTAGCAATCTTTCATTATTGATAATTAAAAAATGTTCACTGATATATCTAGTGAAAGTACACTCTGCTCTTCTTAAAGCTACCTCAAGAGTGTTAACCAGAGCATGAATTTTTCCTTTATTATGCATTTTATGATGTGAAAAAAGTAACAGGATACAATAAGACTTAACAAGTGAAATGTGATTTTCCCTTTTAAAAAGTAATTCAGCATGGTTGTCATTTAATAGAGACTAGAAAAAAAACCAACTCTAAGGCAATGATATGCAAAGCTACCTAAAAATCTAATATCTGCTCTACATGAGACGTTATGAAAAAACTCTGCTCACACAAGTTTTTTCTATTAAAGGAAAAAAAAAAACCCAGAAGATTTAGGTTTAAATTTTCACTTTTTTTTTTCCCCCAAAGGGAAATTGGTACTAAATCAGTGCTGTTTGAAATAAAAAAGTTTAACTGTTTTTTCAGATTAACATGTTTTGAAAAACATTTTTCAAAGAATATTATGCTAAGAGGATTTTAGAAATCCAACACAGAAAGGAAAAACATAAATCAGAAATCAGTCTCTATTAGGCAAGTAAACATACAGTGGTCCTGAAGATGACAAGGAAAGGAGGATGATTGCCACAGATGAGGAATATCCCAGAATGTTTCAAGGCCAACAGATAACTCAATCCTGCCACATGACCTTGGGAATGGGACAGTAGGGGCTGAAATGCCTGGGCAGCAAATGTCTCGTCCTGAACATTAGTTTGGCCTGACTGAAAAGCTCCTCTCTGCAGCAGTGTCTTGCATTTCAGCTAATGTTAACACAAAACAGAGCCAAAATGCTCTCCCTTCTCAGAAAACCAAAAAGAGCTCATTTGCAACCTTCCTCAGGGGATCAGGTTAACACCCAGAAGCAGGCAGCAGCACCAGCTGGAGACAAAAAGAGGACCCAGCATGGGTTAATCAGAGGGGTTTATTAGAACTCAAAACTGCCTGGACATATTGAGTTTATTTTAACTATCAGTCCTTACAGTTGTCTCAGTTTACTATTTCTATAGCAGAGGAGCTGCTAGAAAAACAAAACTCATCTCTTCTGTCAACCAGGAAAAATCCATTGAAAGACACAAGAATATCACTCTACTTAGTCTATATATGACCTGGAACAACTTTCTCGACTTGCAGCATCTGACAAAATCAAGTCATTGGCAAGACAGTATGAAAGGAGGCTATCATTTTCTTCTTCAGGAAAAAAAAAGACAGCAGATTAAACATCTGATGCATTTAAAAAATAAGAATACTAATACTACTGATACAAAGAATCAGTTGGGGTAGTCTTGCTTTAGGCAGAATCCCTGTATTAATAAGGGATGCATAAATTTGACATTATGCTTAAAAAAGAAGAAAGCATTATTGTGTCAACCACCCAGGAGTCATAATGACAGTCAGACT
>VYZS01082574.1:0-19432 GCA_013400695.1 Neodrepanis coruscans | reverse complement strand
CCCAGGGCCACCCCCCAGCACCATGCTCTACCATCCTGGGTCCACTCCGCATGGCGGTGTCAGCCCCAGGCTGGCCTTACGCCACGTGCCGGTGCAGCCACTGTGGGGGCTGGCCCCACCAGCCACGAGGGCTGCCAGCATCTCCAGCCAGTGCCACGTTCACGTGTGCAGGCAGGCACAGACTGGCGAAAACCGCTTCTGCATGCCCAGGGCCACAAGCCCTGCCGCCGGCTGCCGCTGCCACCTTCACCACAGTAGGCACTGCAGGGCTTGCACCCCTGCCGCCAGCTGGCCACCAATGCTGGGGTAGCTGTTGCCTCCTCAGCACTGCCCATAGCCCAGTGGAGGGACCCAGCAGCAGCAGCCATGGGTGGCCACTGCTCCCAAGCACCAGGGCAGGCAGCTGTGCACATGTACGGGGTCTGACGGGATGGCCAGGCACAGCTGACAACTTCCCAAAAAGTGGGGCTGCAAACATTCCCAGCCAGTGCCACAGGCACCCAGGGCAGCCACTGCCTGCTGCTTTGGGGCAGGCAGCTGCCATGCCACGGGTCTGTCCATGGGTCTGGCCGCCACATGCCTGGGATGGGGCCATCCCTTGCAGGCTGAGCCATGTTCCCGTGGAAGACTGGAGACCAAGCAGAATGGCTCTGTGTTCACAAGAGACCAGAATCTGTCCGCTCCTTCTTATAAAACACAGAACACAGGTTTGAAAAGCAAACACACACACCCTCCCCCCACTCCCACAACCCCTAAACCCCTCAAAAAGCAACACCCCGTTCCCCCCAGAAGAAACCCCCTGTCCTGCATGGGAAAAGGGGAAAAGGGAAAAACTACGTTTTAAAAACCAGAACCTTGTTTCACCCCATAACACAGACTAAACATCCAGATACCACCAAGACTTCAGTTGCTTTAGGTTGAATGATATCTTTAACTTTATGATCCCTTTCTAACAAATGCTTAGAAATTGCATGAAAGCAGCTGGCAAGCTGCATCCTGGTCCTATCAATAAGCTCATCACCACCAGGAGGATACTCAAACCCTCCCAGATAAGCCTGTCAGCAGCACCCTGAAGCTAGTTTGCTCAGTATCAATTGAATTAACCTTGTGTAAGCATTCAGGCAAAAAAACATGGATTACATCTATGATAGGATTTAATTTAGCCTTCATGAACAGATAGGTTGTTGCTGACTTAGTCTTTCACAACTATGTCTTTATCAATTTCATATGCACCACTGGAAAAATATCAAAACTTTCATATAGTAGAAAGGTAAAACATTTCAGATAGAAGTGAAGCCAAACACTGATTCAAATAGAAATCTAACTGTCATTGAACTGCATCCTGTGAAAGTTACCTTTTCATAGTCCAGAAACTTTTTCAAAGATAATGAATGAAAAATATTGATTTCCACAGCTATTGTGTTTAAATTGCTCTTTACCCTATTTTTGAAAAGTATATTACAAGATTTACACCCTTCCTCCATCAGAATCTCTAGTTCCATTTTTTGCAGAAAACTTTATAGTCCACTGACATCAGAAAACACTTATTGCAAGGAATCTGTAAAGCCATTAGATTGTGTGATTACAAGTGGTCCCACAAGTGCAGTTTCACATTACAGAAAACAAACAAAACAAATCCCAATTCACACAGAAATTATTTGCTGGAATAACCCTGAAATAATTTTCTGTAAACATACTGTTATAATTTTGCCAGGATAATATCTGTCTTTTTCAAGTTCTTTTTAGTTTCTTTGCTTTAATTTTATGAATTCTAATCACTATCCTCCATCTGAAAAGGTTTTTTTAAAAGTTAAATAGTAAGAGGTGTACACACTGCATAACTATTTTAGTAATGGTGTTTAGCAACTTTTCTCTGTTTCAGTTCTATTCATATTTCAATTACTTTTTGAAATTCCTATGCTGCAGTCTGTCGGCTCCAGAAGTAACTTCCATGTGGAAGTTAGTGAAACCAGAAATCCAAACCACTCAGAGAGGGCTGGGTTCCACTCAGGTTATGTAGGTGCTTTTTCACTAATAAACTTTCAGAACCAGAGATATTCTGACCAGATTTTATGAACACTGATTACACATAGCATTTTTCTACTTCAATATTGGTTTTCATATGTATCACCACATTAATTCTATTACCCATTCAAGAATGTAGAAGGAGTAAATTAAGGTCTTTGCTATAATATTTGCAGAAAGTCTACATTCTTGAAGGAAGCATAGTTTAAGCGAATTTAGCTATCTAAATATTTTGCAGTACAGTTGCATGAGTTTTTACTCAGATGATTTTAAAATATACATTTTTCTGTTATAAGCCTAGATTGAATATTGTGTTTATATTGCTGAATACAATTCAAATCAGAAAAAAATAGAGGCCAGCAGAACATTTTATTACAAGGAGAAACTCCTAACTGAATGTATAAAAATATATGCATTAGTAAAAGACCATTGCTGTTGCCAGTGACATAGCATGAAATGTAAACAGTTTTGAAGATATTTGCAAGTGTGTTTATGTTTTCTCTCAATCTTCTGTCACATTTTTGAAAGACTAAAGTCACATACACATAATATGAAAAGGGTTGCATGTATCTACTCATTTGCTGGGGTTTTTTTTCAAAATAGGAACTAATTAGGAACAGAACGTAATTGTGGATCAGGTTGTGATATATTAGAGTTTTAAACCACATTACAAACACAGTATGTGGAGTACACAGTGTATGTACAATAAAAAGAAAACTTTGTCCAGAAGTTATAACTTAAAAATCACTCTAAGCATGTGAAATTTATCTCATGAAAGGCCTGAGAACATGACTGAACTCAGTCCATGCCTTACCCAAAAAGTCATACTAATACCTGTTTTTCTTCCTTCCCTTAGCTTAAATCTGCCAGATGGGTGATGGAGAAGCTGATAGTGCAAATTTGCTTAGGTTTGCTTTTACATGATAAACGTGACAAAAGCATTAGTGGATGGGGCTCATTATGGGCTATTATAGGATGTTATGGGAAGGGCATTCTGGGATTATACAAGGCTTGTTATGGAACGTTTGAAGGAGAAACTAAAGATGAGGAAAGGGAAGGATTACAGTGCTTTGAGGAAGAACAAGTATGGGAAAATGGAATAGAAGGCAATCTGTCTTGTCTTATTATTAAACTCCATTTCTAACTGGCTGAGGGCTTCCTATTCTCTGCATATGTGTATATTTGAGGTCTGAGTGCAGCTACTGGAGTCAGACCATGGGTCAGCACCCATGTGTCCATGGTGCAGCAGTTGGAGATACCAGAGTGTGTATGCAGTGTATGTGTGTCTATGTGCAGGTATTTTAATAGTGAGCATTAGACCAGACTAGCCAAAGCTAGAACAAGTTTTGGAATGAGGCATCAGAGAGGTCATAGGTCTCTGAAGAGACTAGATGGTGTGAGAGTTGGCTTCTGGAGGAGCAAGCAGAATCTTGGAGAAGCCAGGATTCTGATAGTCAGCTGTTGTGGGTTCATAGCTCTGTACAACCCACTGGAAAAGTCCGTTTGCATGTCTTTACGTGAGAGAAGCTGGTGAGACCTGGTGAATCCAGGGGCCAGATGCAGGGCAAAAGTCTAGGGCCAGCTGCTGAGCGAATGTCTAAGGCCCACTACCAGAGGAAACCATGTTATCTATGTATATTTTTCCCATTACTGAGAACAGAATCAAGATATTTTTACTGCTTTTGTTTTATCTGTGTTGCTCTATATAGCCATTCACGTGGATACTTATATGTTCGTTGAGTGTCTGTATGCACATATGCCTATGTGAGAGACATGAGAGGAAATTATAACTGGCTCAAAAAAACTAAGACGGGGGGAGGGCAGTGCAAGTTGGAATGGTGGATGCCTCTGCATAAGTCTTTCAGATTGCACAAAAAAATATGCAAGGTAATTTAGACATTCAAATTATATACAGTTGGTTGCTAAAAGAAACAAAATTTGTATCTCACTTTTGTATTTATAAATATTCATTCTTTCCTAAAGAAAGTGAAGCTGTTCACCAAGTAAATAAAAACAACAATGTCAACAACGGCCCATAAAGTACTACTCATACTTCTGCAGTCCTTCAAACTACTAAACACAGAGAATCTCTGTTTTTCGTCCTTAAAAGTAGGGAAGAACAAATGAAATTATATACATTTGTTACAATCCATAACCAAGGTTAGTTAGTTCCCATAAGCAGAATTAAGAGACAAACAAGCGCAGATGTTAGATTTTAAAATGATAAGTCAATTTTCTTTAACTATAAACTAAAGCATAGAGAAAGAGAAGGAAAAGACAGAGAAAGTTGGAGGAAAAAGCTAAGAATTCCGTTAAAAAGAAGCATAGAAAAAAAAAGGTTACCACCATGATGTTTCCGTGTATGTTAAAATAGTTGGAATATGGTAAGGTGTTTCTATGGTCTTAGTGGTTACTGGTCTGCCATCACACCTGTGCGTGCAGCCAGGCTTTGGTTTTTCTCCCAAGCTGCTTGTTTTGGGGCATTGCTGGAGTTCAGTTCACTTCTCAGCCAGAGAGGGAAAGAGTTCTTTTGTAGCTGTATTTTCCCAATTTGAGTCTCCTGCATAGCAAAGCCTCTCTGCCACACATGTGGGCTCACCGAACACGTGGAGAGCAGCGTAGGGAGCAGGGAGAAGTGTGTTAGAAAGTTTCCTCTGCAACTTGTATCTCTGGACCAAACCCATGTCCAGGCTTCCAAGAACTCAGGGTATGGAGTTCCTCAGCTCAGGCGGGGGTTTTAGATGGATGCAGCTCCCTCAGGTGTGCAGCCATCCTCCCCTCTTGGCTACAGCATCTCAGCTCTTAAGGCACATCCATCTTCAGCAACTGATTGCATGGTACTGAGTAGCAGAGAAAGATTTCTCAGTAAGCTGGTTTTGCAACACTGTCACAATAGGCTGGTTCAGCAAGGACAAGGGGCTCTGTCGCAGCAGAGGAGACAGCATAGGACAGTGGAGGCCAGCTTGCCTGTCACGAGTCCCTTCAGGTGACCAGGAGACAGTGAAGAAGAAAATTTGACAAAATAGTCCGCTACAATATTCTGGAAAAACTGATTAATTTGGATGTCATATAGCTTTTAAATTTTTAGAATAGTTCTTTTTTTTCTATTGGTAGTACTTTAAAGAATGCAAAAATACTTCTGTCTCTTTTATTATCTTTTTAGTATGGTATATTCAGTGAAGCACTAATAATTCACATGCAGAAAATTTTTGAACACATATTGAGAAATTGGAACAGTACTTGAAAGGGGGCTAAATTTAATTAAATTAATTTAATTAAATTTCTGTCCTTCCTAATACCGAAGATTACTGCATAAGCTGTCAAATTTAAAGGAAATCACTGTGCAAGTGAAAGTTCATATACAATGTGTGTCCTACTGTAATGGCAAACTTAAATGTCCATAAAGAGAACTAATATAAGGAAACAATCATACATTTCACTGTAAATGTCAAGTAATGCTATTCTGAAAAATGTCAGAGCAATAATCATATGTAAGTGGTTCCAATTAGTATGTATTATGTGATCATGTTTGGTGTATCAATCAAGGGAAGTTAATATCATTACTTGCTGTAAGAACCTCTAAATTCCTTGCCAAGTAATAACTCTTATAAAGAAATTTATGCAGTTATAAAATAGACAAATATTAAAATTTGATTTATAAGGCCTGGACTAAAATGCAAATTTTTTATATTAACTTTAAAATTAAAAATACATGTGTACCTGGGAACTCAATGCTAGAAGGCTTCTGGGTCACTCAATTGCACTCCTGTTATTGAAGGCAAACATAGTATAGAAGACTTTTTTGTACATTTCTTAACCTTCATCTTAGCAGGTTTTTGAATTTCTTGTCCTTCACTACTCTGAATAAAATGTTTTTCCAATATCTGACTCTTCTCATGGCTTGAAACTACTAATTAGCAACATAAATTTATTCATGCTCACACTGTACTTTTTTCCTCTTTTGACAAGTTTATCCTTTAGCTTTGATGGGTCTCCTCCTCCATGTCTAAACAAACACAATTGATATTCTTTCTCCTCTTCCTTGTACCTAAGCAATAAAAGCCTGTCTTTTTTTTTTTTTTTTTTTTTAGTAGGAGATGTTGTACATTTTTATTTTCATTTTAGATGTCCTTCCCTATATCTGCTTGCAGATTTTATCTGTGAAATATCCAGATTTCAGATACAGATTTCAGCTCAATCTTGTACAATATAATTCTCATTTCTGTTGGAAATAATTTGTGCGTTAAAATCTTAAATTTCATTTACCTTTCCCAGTTTGCCATCAGATGCTGGAGAGGTTTATAGCCATCCTATAGCAAGTAACACAACCAGGTTTTAATGGGCTGTCTCTAGCTCAAGTGAAGACTTGTTAATACTAAAGATAACTCTTTTCCCAGTTTTCAAGGTTAACCAAAATGCTCTGTATCTCATTCTGGCTTTATATTGACTATGCTTTCATGTGATTTCTAATCCAGCAGTCTTCTCGGTTAACATAGTTCTCTTTAAATCAATGTCATCAATATTTAAAAAAAAAAAAAAACAAACAAGAAAATAAAAAAACATCAAGTAAAAATCCCTTTATAAAATCTCTCTTTTACATTTCCAAGACGTGTCATGCTGTGCTACAAAAGACATCCTGGAAGTGATGGCACAGCTGAGGGCATGTTTCTGGTGCTGGGAAAGCACAGGCTCTTGGTTCCTGCCCCAGCTCCAAGGAGGAAGAAGGTGGAATCCAGCTCTCCAACATCTCTACAGCCACTCAGCCACCATTTCATCCGGATCAAGCTCAACTACATCAGCGGTTTCTTCTCCCCTCTACCCCATCAGCTCACAAGGGAGTTCTGGTCTGCTGCCCACCATTCAGGAATGGTGGATGCCACTTTCATGTGACCACCAAAATGGGTCAGAGATTTATAAATTAACTCTAACAGGGCACAGTGGTTTTTCTTCTGTTCCCCACAAGTTTTTCAGTTTTGTTTGGAGATATTTGTTTTGTTTTGTTGTGTTTCTCTTGTTTAAATATATATTCAATTAAAGAGTGGTTATTTCCTTTCCTATATCTCGTGGTTTCATGTTCTCAAATTTAAATTTCATAGTTGTCTCTAAACTGAGACAAAGAGATAAAACAAATCATTGTCCCATACAATGCAATTACCAAAATGAAACGTCAAACAGTTGGTGTCAGGACAATAATGACAGAAAAATAATGTGTTTATATCGTAAAAATTGGTGGGGTAAAACAGGATCTGAATAGTTAAAGATCACATCTCTTAATATTAAAAAAGTTACAAGCACAAAAATCAGAGTGATTACTTGTACCTTCAACTAAGTTACCTATGTGTACAAAATCCTTCCATCAAGCCCATATTATATTGCTCCAGAGAATAGAGTACAGCTCCACTGTGATTTAAAAAATAAACAACTGTGGTTTTTTGCAATGTAGTGTCTAGTGATTAAAAACATATTTGGATCCATAAATGATTCCGGATAGATTTTATGTGAGAGCGGATAAGAAGCTTCCTTATATTCTATCCATGTCTCACTTGCGGTCCATGGCTGTCTCTCTTTCTGGTCTAGGACGAGGGACTCAATAGCTCCCCATATGACATTTTCTTTTGTTTTGTCAAGATTATATAGTTCACTAGTTATTATCTCTAAAAAATTTTGCCAAAACAGCATAAATCTTAAGCCTTCCAAGGTAGAAGTGGTGAGGTTAATACATATCCATTGATTTGTACGGTTACAAATATACATTAAATCCTTGTATCAACTACCAGGTTAAATTTGTTTGAAATTCCTGATTCTCAATCGGTTGAGACAAAGTAATACATTCATAAGATAAAACTAAAAGTTTTTCCACCACCATTTTTTCCCCAGTAAAAAGACAAAGTAAACTTTTAAAAAAAAATAAATTAACTAACAGTACATCAAATGGCCTGTCTTATATAATCCTACTAATATTTTGTCTCCCTAACAAGTTGCTCATTATAAAAGCACAAACGAATCACAAAAATTAGTGGACTGTCAATATAAGCAATTTTGAGGGCAGTTAAAAGTTCCATCAGTTCCACACAGCTCAGTATCTTCTGTTAACAGGTTCCTATGAAAAGAAAAATGAAAATTCATCCTACTATAGACTGATTATTAAAAGAAGGAACAATCTGAGTGTTGATTCTGTTCCTGAGTCTACCAAAAGAGTAACCAAAAATTTTTAAAGGCCTAAAGGAAAAGTAATTATCGTATCTCCCTGGCTGTTTCCTGTGAGTCTTGTCGTGTAAATCCACTGGTACATATCCCACTTGAAACTGGTTAAACTGGCAAGTCTGGCTTCTGAAGGGGCTGAGGGGACCAAAGTATTGAACTTCTGAAGAGGGGGTCACCCCTAAGGATGCATGTCCTTTGATCTTCAGTGGGGACATGCTGGCATCATTTCTAATATCCTGGAAAAAGAAAAAAATATAAGTCTCAGAGAGGCTGGTCCAGACAAGTTACTCCTTAGTGGGCTCAAGGTTTTGAACAGCTTGCACTTGACATTTCTTAGGTGGACTCTCAATTTTCATGAAGTATTTGCCAAACAGCTGTTGTTCATTCCCTTGACTTTTCAGGGGCATCTCCTCTGATTAATTTCATGTCCAGAGAGAGTGAAACTCTTTGCAAAAGTTCAACAAGCTCAGCATGTACAGTTGTGGGTGAATTTACACCCCTGTCTGTTGAAGCTATAGCCCTCCCTTCAAGGTAAGTGGAAATTGAACTCTGTCATGTTTCTGGCATGAAATCATAAAAGATATATCTTTTACATCTAGGATTGCCATTCGTGAATGGGATGCTCTCTGAATTTAAGTTATTAGTTCCACAAAATTTAGCATAGCAGTATTAAAATGCAGTATTAGCATTCAATTGTTAATTGTAATAATCTGTAAGCCACAAGTATCTGTTCAGCTTTCATTGGCTGGACAGAATTAGAAGGGGAGTGTGAAAGCACCTCATCACTGCCCAAGCACACAGGTGCTTGTATTGTGGCTGTTAGGTTTGTAATGTTCAGTACAACTGTTAGTGGAGCCAAATCAGCTCTAACTTCAGAAATTCCATTTTGTGCTGCAACAGAAATTTGATACTGATTTACATTAGTAAATTCTGAATCAGGGAGAACAGATGCCAGTCGATGCAGGTGCACCCCAATCTGGATTTCTTTTAGGGTTAGGGTTAGCAGACTTCTGCTTTACACCCAGGAGCCATAAATCTACCTCAGCAGTTTGGCAAGTAATATTTGCTAATGTGATTTTAACTCTCCACCTTCCAAACTGCTTCATGTTCAGCATTTGGCTGCAAGCATTCTTTTTCTAGTTGTTCCTGCAATGCTTTCACTGAATCTTGTATATATCTTACAATTTCGCTCTCAGATATCTGAGGAGCCAATCACTCGTTTTGTGCTGTTGTGAGGGCAGCACCCACACCAGCACATCCAACTGCCTTTCCTTTGCCATGTTATGGTTTACATTCTTTCGCAAGAATTGTAAGCTGCTATGCTGCTGCTTGTGGGTCATGCCAATTGTTATGAGCCCAGGTCATTGTTATGAGCCAAGAAGGAGAACGGCTACCACTATGTTTTTAATTTCATCAGGAGGGGACACTCCCCATTTGACTCACCCTAGCTGGCCATTCCTTTTGAGTTGGTCATTACCCACTAAGGGTTAATGTCTTTCTCCCTGTTACGGGATAACTGGGGGCAGGGGGGTTGTTTTTTAAATTTTTTTGTTTTTTCCTGAGAGAGTGAAGCAAGCGAAATGCGTGGACCCCACACTGGCATGGCAGGAGTGGCCACAGTGGAGTGGGGCCAGGAGCACAGAGCATGGCGGGGCCATGGCAAGGCCAGCCGGTTCCAGCCCGGCCCGACCCAGCCCAGTGATGGAGCTGGGTTGGGGCCAGGAGCGGTGGTGCCTTGTGGTGGGCTCCCGCTGGCTCCTCCCTGGCCATGCAATGCCGTTGCCACAGCCCTGATGGGCACAGCACGAGGTGTACGCATGGCATAGGACACTGGCAGCATAGGTGTCGCAGGTGTCACCTGGGCGATGCACAGAGTTGGGGCATGCTCTGGGCCAGTGCTACAGTGTAGAATGGGCCCACAGCAGTGGGTGCGACAGCTGCTTTGGCTGCTCCGGCTGCGTGGGGCTGAGGCCGGGGGAGTCACCTCATGGGTGATGCCACCAGCACCCTGGGCCCCCTGGGTCCCCGCAGTGCTGGCAGGGAGGCAGAGGTGGCGGTGGCCTTTTCCCTGGTGGGTGGCAGGCACTGCCCTGGGCATTTTTGGTGGCAGTGCCGCCACATTGCCTCATGGTGAGGTTTTGGAAAGGGGGTGGTGCCCAATGCCACGTGACACCGAGTCAGGCTGCCAACCAATGGAGAAGCAGCGTGCACTGGAAAGCATGAGAAAAAACGAGAACAGACACCCTGTAAAATTGGCAGAAATAAAAGTCAGCTCTCTCTTGACACAGGCAGTGGTGTCGAGAGGCATGACACAGGCATGACCACAGCTCGGGCAGTGCAGGCAGAGGACCATGTGCCTCCATATGGCAGAGATAGCAGTGTGGTATCTCTTCCCCTTGGGTCTCCCGGGGTTTCCTTTCACTCTCGAATTTCCAGCAGCTCTGGAGTTGGACCCTGCCTCATCTACCCGCCCCCCAGCACTGTCCATGTGGCAACACTCCATCCTCCCCCTCCACAGCCCAGCAGCCATCCCAGAACAGCAAAATGGTTATTTCTTTTGTGGATTATTGTCGGGTTATTTTTTGTATTACTTGTTCATGCATATTTTATCCACATTTCACCCACATTTTATATTATATATATTCAATAAATTATTGTGTTGTCATCTTCTCTATATATCTTTTGTCTCTTAGCAGCGCCCCCTAGTGTTCAAAACTGAGACACTTCCCTTTAACCCTCTTAAGGGTTGGCTTGACTTTCTCCTGGAGAAAACCTTGTAACAGGTCCAGGTTGCACAGAAAAACCTTTCAACAATTCTGGTGTGCCATGGTCAATACTGAAAGGAGAAAAATTATCATTACTTGAATCTGTTATTAACTCCACAGTGATCAATATTCTTCTTCCCACTACCCACTCTGGGTTGGACAGACTTCCTCCAGAAGAAAACCTTATGATAGGTCCAGGTCACAAAAGAAAAACCTATAACATCTTTGGACTACAGTAATCACACCACCACATTCACAGGATCCTGTCCACGATGCCAATTTAAAGTTAATGTCTGATTATTGAGAGATGCCTCTGCCCAAATTAAGGTCCAAACAAAACAAACCATATGCTGAAGCCAGTAATATGGATCTTGAAAAATTTCTTTCAGAGGGTACCAGAGGCAAAATTTTCCTCAGAGGGATCTGTCAATTGACACTTCAGGTTAGAGAACACTATCCTGTCTGTGACACAAATTGAATGTTATGACCCGCCTCTGAGGGAAGGTTACAGAGATTCTTGTTAATAGATCCTTTGAGGTGGATGGGAATGAAATGACACTGAATGATCTGTGTGTATATATGTGTGAATATATATAAATATATATATGTGTGTGTGTATTAGAAAACTTAGTTGCAATACAAAGGGGGAATGCAGTGATTTTTGTTATTATCTGTAGATAATAATGGTATAAAAATAGTGGTATAAAAATACCACTTAGAAAAATACATGAGGAAAAGAAATAAAAAGAAAGAAAGAATAGTAGACATTAGAAAGGAAAGATAACAACACCCATGGATCTAGTGGTGGCGATTTGATTGTCTGTTAGTCGAAGTGATGGTTGCATGTCTTGATCCACCGGGCATGGGAAAAGCCTATGGGTTAATTTTTTTTTTTTTTATGTTCAGATGGGAATGCCCAGGTACCTCCTCTTGGAGGGAGAAGTTTTAAGACTGTGGATCATGCACAGTTCTCTGGTGCAAGGCCCCAGAAACGAGTCTGGGGATGCTTTGCTGGTTGTCAGTGGTCACAGATGTCATCTCTTCCATAATTTGGGGTGATTTTTGTTTGACCAGTGATATGTGTATGAGCAGTTGCTTCCTTTCCCATAGTTTGCTACAGTGGGAGTTTTTGTCCAGGTGCATTAACCAGGATATGCTAACCAGATCTTGCCTCTACCAGGCCTGGAATCAGCACCTTGCTGTTGTGAATTCTTCCCTTCTGTGCTTATCTCAAGTTCCTGCTGTGATGGCTTATTTTAAGGAAATCTTATGGCTTATCTTCTGAGACCTTGACAGTGTTTGAGTCAGGCAATTGTTCTCCTTAACTCCCCACACATGGGTTCATAAAAAATCACAGAATCACAGGATGGTTAAGGTTGGAAGGGACCACAGTTGTCATCTGATCCAACCTCCCTGCTCAAGCAGGCTCATTCTACAGCACANGGATCATGCACAGTTCTCTGGTGCAAGGCCCCAGAAACGAGTCTGGGGATGCTTTGCTGGTTGTCAGTGGTCACAGATGTCATCTCTTCCATAATTTGGGGTGATTTTTGTTTGACCAGTGATATGTGTATGAGCAGTTGCTTCCTTTCCCATAGTTTGCTACAGTGGGAGTTTTTGTCCAGGTGCATTAACCAGGATATGCTAACCAGATCTTGCCTCTACCAGGCCTGGAATCAGCACCTTGCTGTTGTGAATTCTTCCCTTCTGTGCTTATCTCAAGTTCCTGCTGTGATGGCTTATTTTAAGGAAATCTTATGGCTTATCTTCTGAGACCTTGACAGTGTTTGAGTCAGGCAATTGTTCTCCTTAACTCCCCACACATGGGTTCATAAAAAATCACAGAATCACAGGATGGTTAAGGTTGGAAGGGACCACAGTTGTCATCTGATCCAACCTCCCTGCTCAAGCAGGCTCATTCTACAGCACATTGCACAGGATTGTGTCCAGGTGGTTCTTAAATATCTCCAGTGAGGAAGACTCCACAAGCTCTGTGGGCAATCTGTTCCAGTGTGCATTCACCTACCCAGTGAAATTCTTCGTTTTATTCAGGTGGAACTTCCTGTATATAAGTTTCTGCTCATTGTAGCTTGTCCTACTCCTCAGCACCACCAGGAATAGCCTGGCTCTATCCTGTTGGCACTCTCCCTTCAATCACTTTCGTATATTGATAAAATCCCCTCTCAGTTTTCCCTTCTCCAGACCAAACAGACCCAGATCCTCAGCCTTTCCTCATAAGTGATGTGCTCCCGTCCTCTAATTGTATCCAAGCCCTTCTCTGGAGCCCCTTGTCTCCTCTGTACTGAGGAGTCCAGGACTGGACAACAGCCCTGGGTTCTGCAACAGCAGAATAAAAATGGCATACTGATCCATTAGTAGCTCCACCCTGATGCTCTGGGTGACTTGGTCTTTCACTCGGCACTTTGAGCCCTTCTTTCTGCAACTCCAGCTGCAGTATCCTTCACAACTCAAGAGGCTTAGCTCCCAGTGCTACAAGGATTCAAGGCCCAACTCTTACATGACCAGGTTGTGCAATTTTGGAACAGACTTCTGAGAAAGTTGTGAGAAAGGTAAATGTAAAATCAGAGTCATGAATTATGAGATGGGGGTCATTAGTAGATAAATAAGTACAGGTTCCTAAAAGAAGAGTGCTAAGAAGCTACTCAGGTTAATTCTGTTATAGGTATATAATATTATATGGCTAAAGTTAACTCCAAATTTTCAAAAGACATGTTGTGAGAAATCAACTTTGCATTAAAATGTTGTCTGAGGTGCCTATCAGTTCAAGTTGCACAAGATTGAATGATGGATTCCAGTGAAGCTCAAGTGCTAATCAAATATGGGAAAATGTCACCCAAGTAAACGCCAGACCTGCCAAAGCTGGGATGTTTCTAATGATGTTCTGAGGCAGTAATTTAGGTGCCTAATAATATTTTTAAGTTTAAAATAAAGAAATTAATTAGATTTGAGTCATCTGTAGGCTTGAAAGACCATGTAAAAATTAATATTTTGGATTAGAATTTTCCATGTCATAGGTCATGTTGTTAGATATAATATTAGTTCCAGACCAAGATGGGCTGACAGAAATGTTAAACTAGGTGCTCAAATGCAGATGAAAGTATGCAAAGTAGACTAAGCTAGTGAGTAAAGTTCTTTATACCAAGCAATAAAGAGAACTTCGTAATACTAATATACAATGTTTACTTTGCAGTATTGCGCTTTTAAGGTAAGGTTTCATGACAGCTTAAAGCAATTTGACCACATCCAATTTGTGCTAACATGCATGTGAAAGTGCAATTATCCAGTTCAGAGAGATAATCTGGCTAAAAAACATAGCTGTGTCTATGGAGGAAGATGAGAAGAGGCAAAAAGAAATCTGTTTCCCGGTAATCAAATGGTGGAAGGAGGAAGAAGAGGCTGACCAGTTGAACTATATCCGTATAATCCATTGAAATATAATCAGTATAAAAAAACTCTACTCATAAATTGCAGATGATTCATCTGTTCGTTAATATGTTTTTAAAAATAATTTAATATGACAGTCATGAATAAATATGAAATGGCTTATCTAATTTGAGACGTCTTATTTTTTCACAATAAAAAACATAGACAATTTCTTTAAATAACTCCTGCTATTCTTTTCCATTCTGTACTCATAGGTATATTTTCAGGGTCATAAACAGAAAAGTCTACTGCAACACTGTTCTTATCAGCAGCAATTACGAAAAGAAATTACAGAGTATAAAAAGCAAACCAAAAACCAATCAAAATATATTCTACAATTTTGTGAAGCAAATGTATCTGTTTTGATTACTACTCGTGCTACTGTTTGTTAACAGTAGCAGAAATCTACAGATTTTCTTACTGTGATTAGAAAGTTTGTCTATTGTAATCTTTTTCCTCTTCTGTGTTTCCCTATAAAGCTGGGGAGACCGGGTACCCTATTTCTAGAATTCTGTCCTTGTCTAGAGCAAGAATATTTATTTATCAAAGGGAGCAAGTTATGTGACTGTCTGTGTGTGATGTGTTTTGTCAGGTGGTGTGTTATTTATATAAATGCTCTCTTATCTCTTGTTCATCTGTTTGCATGCCTAATAATTCGTTTAGTTATTTCCATGTTTATTTTGTTATCAGATAGATACTGTTTTCCTCAGTATTTGCAGCAAGAGCAACATCATGCATTACTTGTTTTACTTATAATTATTCTGTCCCATTTTTATATCTGTATTTTGATTTTCATATAATCATTCTTCTATCTCTCTTTTGTTCTCTTAAATATAAATCTTAGTGTACACCATGTATTGATGAAAAATACACTTCAAAAAACTCTGTTACAGGTGTTTGCCAATATAACTGAGCATCAGAAAGTAAGATGACTCATTTGGGGTTTATATGATATTGCTGTGCCTCCAGATGTTTTTGGTGTTGCTGTTATATATTAAAATACACAGGAAAGCACAAACAGGCACAAGTAACATGTTTTTTCTGTACAATATCACTATGTGACAGTACTGCCATAGGGAATCATGCAGGGATTGACTCTTTTTACCATAAACCAATTAGTACCAGCAAACATCAGATTGCCATCATGCCTCATGGTCCCAGAAGCAAACGATGTCCCAGCAAACATTACGTTCAGACACATTATGATGGTTTGATCTTTGCTCATGACCGGGTGCCCACCAAGCCATTTTCTTTCACTTCTCCTTCAACAGGACAGNATCTCTTGTTCATCTGTTTGCATGCCTAATAATTCGTTTAGTTATTTCCATGTTTATTTTGTTATCAGATAGATACTGTTTTCCTCAGTATTTGCAGCAAGAGCAACATCATGCATTACTTGTTTTACTTATAATTATTCTGTCCCATTTTTATATCTGTATTTTGATTTTCATATAATCATTCTTCTATCTCTCTTTTGTTCTCTTAAATATAAATCTTAGTGTACACCATGTATTGATGAAAAATACACTTCAAAAAACTCTGTTACAGGTGTTTGCCAATATAACTGAGCATCAGAAAGTAAGATGACTCATTTGGGGTTTATATGATATTGCTGTGCCTCCAGATGTTTTTGGTGTTGCTGTTATATATTAAAATACACAGGAAAGCACAAACAGGCACAAGTAACATGTTTTTTCTGTACAATATCACTATGTGACAGTACTGCCATAGGGAATCATGCAGGGATTGACTCTTTTTACCATAAACCAATTAGTACCAGCAAACATCAGATTGCCATCATGCCTCATGGTCCCAGAAGCAAACGATGTCCCAGCAAACATTACGTTCAGACACATTATGATGGTTTGATCTTTGCTCATGACCGGGTGCCCACCAAGCCATTTTCTTTCACTTCTCCTTCAACAGGACAGGAGGAGAAAATAAGATGGAAAAGGTCATGGGTCAAGATAAGGAGAGGGAGAACATGCAGCAATTGCCTTCACTGGCTAAACAGACTTGACTTGAGGACATTAATTTAATTTATTGCCAATTAGTAACAGAATAGGATAGAAAAAAAACTAAAAATATCTTTTTCCCTACTCCAATTACTAAGGCTAAACCTCACTCATGTACTCTCCAGTATTTGAAAGACACAGATATGCTGGAAAGAATCCAACCTGTCAGTATGGTCTAGTTGGAGCTGGATTTTGTTCAGCCTGAGGAAATGAAGAATCAGGGTTGATTTTGCTGACGACTTCAACTACCTAAGGGATTGTCTTAGAGAAGATGAATCTAGAGTTTTCTAGGAGATGCAGAGCAATATAAGAAAGTGAAATTAACAAAAAGTTGCAATTTAATGTTACAATAAAACATTTCAAAAGGAAAATTACAAAAGAGGTGTTGCAGAATTTCCATTGTTGGAGCTTTAAACCTAGGCTAAACAAGAACTTGAGCTCCTTGGTGCTACCTAACCTGCTTTGAGCAGAAGAATAGAATAAGTGGCTTAAAGGTGGCTTCCCACCTAAATTATTCTGTGATTGTACAATTTAAATTCAAAGAACATTCTAACAGTCAAGGAACAATTAACTGAAATAGTTTTCAAGCAGATATAAGGCTTCCTTCTTTCAAAAGTAAACAAATAGATTTGCTTTCCTTTGTGTAGATCAGTGAAGGAGAAATCCCTTAAATCTACAAAGGGGTTTCAGTCGCTTTCCCAACCAATCTCCACAGGTTGGAACAATGGTACACCACGGAGACACACGGTGCTGCAAGTGGTCCCAACCTGTGCAGAAAGGGGTAGAATGTTTCCACACTCCCTGACGAACTTGTCACTGCCACAGTCAGTTCTGCACCATGTCACAAAGCAGAGTATCACACAGCTGGGTGGAAACGTGCAAAACTCACCAGAGAACATTCAGAGTAAAAGAGGCCAACGGGGAACATAAATTAACGCCTTTTCCCAGGCGTTAGGGGCGTTACCTTTTGTCAGGTAAAAAAAATGTGAAAAAATATCTTGTTTTCAATCCGTTTCATTCAAAAACAGTACATGCAAAAGGGAAAATACTAGATATATGGAGACAGAAAGTTGGGTTTAGCCTGTTTAATATTGGTTTCATCAGCATTTGTGCTGCTTCTGGAGAGAAACCTAGAGTGAATAGAACTGCATAAATTTCAGACAGATGGGCACCAAAATCTGGAATGAAAACAGCTTGTCAGTGAAAAACTATTTTATTATTAGGTATGCCAAGTAAATATTCAGTAGACTGAGCTATTCAATAAGAGTGTATAATTGACACAAACATGTAGATCCTGATTCAGTTATTTCTGTGCTTTCCCTTGACATCACTTAACAAAACAAAGTTTTAGTATGATTTTTTTTTTTAACTGAAACAGAGAGTATTCCCTGTTTGAGTTTTTATCATATAAAGACAAGGATAAACAAATCTGTATATAATTACATCTCCAAATAGTTCATGTATACTCTTGTTTCAGCATTATTTGGGAATGTAAGCCCCACAGCATCTCTCAGGTGCTTTGGTTTGGTTTATTGCACAATATGGGAACATAACAATGTTCTCATGACAACCTTATGCATCACAAGATGGGAAAAAATGTTCTCTCATCAGTTTCTTTATGGCCTCATCCCTTTTCTACAGTTATTATGGCTCTCCAAGTCACTCTGACTATTGTATTTGTTTTTATTTTAATTCTTAGTAGGTCTCTCTTGCCTTTATTTATGCTGGTCATTGCCAACTAAATGTAAGTTTATATTCTCTAATGGCTACATTGGAAAGGTGTAGGACTTCTAAGCTACTGTAAGAAAAAATATAAGAATCCAAAAAGGGCTGATTTACCCATTAAAAAAATGAGTTCTTTTCTTCTCATGGACAATAAATTTCAAGTAATTTGAATGCTGACTACCCTTTGATGTAACATGAAACTTGTCATTAATGGATCATATATCTCTTTACAAAAGGGAGTCACAAGATTATCACCATTTTTAATCGTCCCAAATGGCAAATTTGGTAAGTGGTAGCAGAGCTTTTTTTTTTTTTGGTCTAAATCATGATTATTTAAATATACCATTATGCAAAAGCAGCCTTTAGTTCAGGAATGACCAGTTACGCTCACTTGTCTTGTAGATACAACATATTTTGGAAAAAAAAAAGCACATAAGTGCTCACCACAACGCCAGCAGCTTTCTTACACTTCATCAGGCTTGCAATGATATTACGTTCCCTTCTGGTTATTTGATTTTTGTAGTCTCAGACCAAGTTGTTACTTTGCATACCAGTCTAGTTCATTCTTTCTGAACATCTTCACTCTGAGGCAAGCAAACATTTTAATTTTATATCAATTCTCCTTTTTTCTATATTATGAGAATATTTTTTCTGTCATTTATCATCAACAAAGCTTTTGTACTAGCAGAATACCATAACATCTTCTGTAGCCCACTATGTTCCCTGGCCCATCAGATTCTGTGAAGTAAATCCTCACAAAAATCTTTATGTGAAGACTTTATGTAAAGCTAAAACTACATTATCTGTCTCAGTTTCATAAAATTATATAGACTGCAGAGTTAGATCACATCAGAAGTAAAATTTCATTCTTTGGTTTTGATCTATGTTTCACTGCAGTTCTATGTAGCATTTAAAAAACACATTTTGTTTTTTGAGATAACATATATTTACAAATATTTTTGCAGCTAAATCAAAATATATTGCAGTTTACATGAGATTTTTCTAAATTGCATTGTTTTCCATCAGTTGTGATATGACCTTATTACAGTCTTCCCCAGTTGCATGCCCTTTGCAATGGACAAAATAGCAATTAGTTCTCAATCTGGACATAATTCATTTAGAAATTGTTCGGCGTGTGAGACAACTTCTGTCTTGCAAGATCTAAAAACTTCTCTGGATGCTGTGCTGGTTTAAAAGGAAACCGTCAGGAGAGATTTAAGAGAGATATAAAAGAGATTACAAGTCAGCGTTACA
>VYZS01082568.1:14272-27910 GCA_013400695.1 Neodrepanis coruscans | reverse complement strand
CATTTTAAGAGCTTAAAAGCAAGTGTCAGTTTGTTCCACACCTCCTAGAAGATTGGTTTTCTAATATATCCCTTTTCTAATGAAATTGCAGTGACGAGGCTGTAATTTGGGTTATCTGCCAAATGTTCTTATGCCCGTTTACATTCTGAGCTTCAGCTGTGACACATATTACATATTTCCAAAATACACACCAGATTTATACAGCAGAAGAGAGAGAATGAGATACTTTTCATTTTAGATGGAGACTACTGCACATCATAAGTTTTTCTCTGTCATTTCATCACAAGCTTCTATTAATAAATATGAATAACTGTATTGATCAGGTAGAATCTGAAAATACCAGATCTCCTACCACAAGGCAGAAAGGTGTATTTGCTTGGCTATTAAAAAGAAAACATACAGACATAATATTTAATTTGGATAGTCAAGAAGAGACATGTGGGCACAGTTGGACTGGGTCCCAGAAGGCTTTGGTGCTTAGACAAGTGATCTCCAAACAGTCTTTGAGAGGGTGCTGGTCATGACCACAGTGGTGGCCCCTCTAGACATATGGAACAGCAACATTTCAGACATCCGAATAAGCTTTTTCCAGAAAATGTGGATGTTCCTAGCACTTGTCTTTGTTGCACAATGTGTCATTATATTGACCATCAAAGTGCAATTTTCTTACTTGCTTTTAGGCTTAATCTGCAAATTTATGCTCCACCTCAACTGCAATATAACTGGCAGCAGACAACACTTCTACATATGCATAACTTGCTGATTTTGTCATCTTGTGTCCTGCCTCTAATGGAACAGAAAAGAAACAGGTGCTTGTCTACTTCTGGTAGCAACAATGTGGAGGTTGGCTCTGTGCCACCAGCTGGGGCTGAACATGGTGTTGGTACTGAGCACAGCTAGGATTCCCAGAGCTGCCTCTCCCTTTGTATGCCAGGGTACACCTTCACAGACATTAAACAGGCTCTTATGTCCCTTTACCACATACCCACTCTTCATTACTAGTCCCAGAGCATTTTTTGCAAGTGTGTGTTTTTCTATATTTATGTGGTGGGCACCCTTTGATAAATTGGAGGGCTCATGACCAAATGCCCTTTGGAAAGCCTTTATGTTATTGACTACAGTAAATGGAGGATAGATAGCTGAAGTGGGCAAAACCTTCAGAATATAACTTAAGAAAAAGACACACCATGAAAAGAGTTTTTGATAAAAGGAAGGAATTGTGTCAAAATTTGGTGCATGCTTTTTTTCAGACTTCATGCATTTAGATAATATTGAATCCGAATAGCCAAAACCTTAAAAAAAACAAACAAAAAATCCTAATAATTATTCACAATCATAACCTTATATGATTCTTATGATTGTTGTCACTTAGTGTATTTTAGGGTTTCACATTGTATCTCCCAGTGTGACCCTAAATATTTCATGAAGAAGTTTTGTCAAAAAAACATTGGTTAAAAAAAATCTGCCATTATGAAAAGCCAAATATTTTCCTCAGAATGGTGACTAAATGAGTCTACTCCTGATTTTATCAGTGATGGGGTAAATGTGTTTTCCTGTTTTTAGGATTAGCAGAAACTATTCTTTATTTCACAAAATTATAAATAGATGTTACGGTTTTGTTCTGTCAGTTTTTTTGTTCAGTTTTATTCTGATTTCATGTCAACAAATGATTACTATTGTTTCATTAGTAATATATTTTTTCACAGTAGATCTTACAGTCAAATTAAGAAACTTTCCTGTATCATTTTATTCTTGTTTTAAATTTTTTAAAATTCTTTTCCTAAGATTTACTGAAAAACATGAGTGTCTGTGATGCTAGAGCTAAAAGCATTATCTTTCTCACTGTAGCAATTATGCTGCTCTGTGATTAGCAGCAGATTATGCAATAGAACAGGAGACATTGCTTCTACTGTTTTACTTTTTCTCTAAGGGCTGGTAGAATAACATTTCATGCTGTCAAGGTCAGGAGGACTTTAACACCTAGTACCAACTATAGATTTTTGGTCCTAGGGAAAATACAATTGCAATAAATACAATTTTGTGCACTAACTAAAGTCTATGTAACTTATTACTCAGTCCAGATTTTGGAAATTAAAATCTTTTTGAATGGAAAATATCTTTGATAGCTTCTGTATGCAAATATCTATTATTAATGTGATCCCAGTGCTGTGAAATAAAATAAATTGGATGAAGCATAATTAAGAGAAAACAGGTAGAGCACTGTTACATTTATGATATTAGTGAACTAGAACTCAAGCACTTAAAGCCATTTAAGTGTTTAACTTCTACTGGTGTCAATAGAAATCAGGCATTCAAATATATTTTTAGAATGTGGGACTGGGCAGGCACTGTAGTGAGTACAAGGTAGATGCAAGAAATGAATATTTAATACAGTATTTTTATTTTGACACATATATTTCTTAGGAGACGTATTTTTTTAGCAGTTTCATGATACATCATAGATGAGCATGATCTATCACTAGAATACAGGTTTCACACCAGCCTAGATATATTCATATCAACACTTCTTTCTTTTTGGGGGTTTTCATAACTTTACTGTTCAACCTTTCCTTGGGATAAGCATTGGAAGAAGCAAACCTCAACCCAGGAACTGGATTTAATTTTTAAAATATATTCTTAAATAGGCTCTTCAGAAGACATCTAAGATCATTGACCCCAAGTGTTAACCCACCATTGCCAAGTCCACCACTGAACCATGTCTCACATCTATATGGCTTTTGAATACCTGGATCTCCATCTGCTTTCCTTTAGATCAAGGGGTGACAAGGTGACATCAATGACATGACTCTGCTAACACCAGAGCAAAATCTCTCCAGATCTGCTTACTGTGACATGCCCTCCTCTTCTTCCTTCTCGGTCTCCTCCCTCCAGCTGTTTATTTGTCTCTTTGGCTAAATGTTTGCAAGTTAGGCAATGAATGAGGCAGTATTTGCATTCTAACACTCTGTGATCTGATTCCACAAATAGTTTCCCGGGCTCAGAGTCCAGTTAAGATCAATGAGATTATTCACATAAGTAAACAAAAATTTGTAGGATCAGGCCCTTGATCATCTCTTTTCTTATCCTGGGACTAATGTCCTTTCCCAGCACCACCATAACAGTATCCTTCTGCACCTGTTTCTCTTATTGTTTTCCTGCAAGTTTGCCTATTCTATCTTTTATTTCATCCTTTAACTTTCTTGAAAGCCTTATCTGTCCTTCTTCCAAATTCTCTAAAGTCAGTACATTTTTAAACAAAGAAAACTAAGACAACAATATTTTAGATGTTGATTTGTGCTTAATTGCTGGTACATTATCTCTTCTCTGAAGCCTTATGTGTTAGTGTATGGTTTCTCCAAAGGCTTTCTATCCTGCAATGATTTGGCTCCCATCATTGCTGTGCCACAGAAAAATGTAATATCTAAAAAATCACTTCTCCATTTCTGAACACTTGTACACAACAAGAGCATAATTTTTACAGTGGGTTGCATTATGTGATATCAGAGCTTTAAAGAAAATAATTTCTTAGTAGGAAATATACTAAAAGACACCAAAGAGCCTGGGGCTGCTTAATATGAAATCAATAGAGATTTGCCCACTGACTTCAGTGGGAATGGATCTGGATTCCTGAGACTACAACTGTATGGCCCCACAGGGGCTGATTTGTACAAACATTTCTTATTAAAAGAAATAATAAATTCCCCAAAGCATTAAGAAGAGCATATGAATACTTATATGCTTCCCCCTGTTCCACCAGTACCTTTATGCTTTGTTGGACTCAGTCCTTTTTATGTTGAACTGGGCAAAGGAAAGACTCTTCACTCCCAGAAAAATCTCTCTCTGATAATAAAGATCAGTGGCAAGTGATTCAAGAGGAGAGGGATCTTGGAGAACTTGGGGGAAAAGGTATGGAGCAAGAGGCTGTAAGGAGGGTCACAGAGGAAAAATACTTCCATGCTTCCTTTCTGGCTTGAGAATTAGAAGCTGGAGCTCCTTATATTTTTGTTCCTTTGGAAAAGCCTGCAAATTATACTTAACTGTCAGTAGGTATTCTGTAAATATACAGCATTTCTAGCAAAGGACCTGTGAAGACCCTGAAGGTCTCCCATACTTGCTCTACAAAACTTCTGAAGGGAAGAAAGTTCTTTTGCAGAGACCAGGTGTTCTGTGGAGGATGAAGAATGCTGTGAGCAGATTTCCTTCACATCATACCAAGGTAGGATTCTGTGTGCTATCAGTTATCTGCTATCAGCTACCATATCAGCTGTCTTAATTGGGCTATATGGTAAACAGAAAACCAGCCAGATTCACCATCTCTTCAGACAGAAAAATCCAGAAAGTACCTGTGTATCTATAGACCAGGTATTTTTATAGAGGGACTATAGAGGTGTCATATTCATCCTGAGATCTCTTTATGGGAAAATAAAAAGTGCTGTACACTTGAACAGCTTGTCACACTTTCAGCCTGGGACCCCGTCTTTGCTCTTATTATTGTCCCTGAGGTGTCCCTTCCCCTTGTAAGTGGAGATGGGATTGGATTCTGTAAATGCAAATCCAATGGGGCTAAATACCACGACAGATAAAGAGAAATACATCAGATATAAGCCACAAGCCTTGGAAACATACCAAAATCTAGTCCTGTAATTTACTTTAATGTATTATATTTTATTCTATTGCATTATCCCTGAATAGCTAAGTAAGTCCAAATGATGACATTATTTGTTACCAGTAAAATATTGTCTACATGGCTTGTGTTTCAGTACAGTGAAGTTAAAAAAAAAAAAAAAGGTAAAAACTGAACTAGCTGTGCCTGGTCTTACAACCATTATATTCCCAAAGGACATGTTGACAAAGATCTTAATGGTTCTGAACCAGCTATTTTTGTGCTCATGGCTATTAGAAAGGCTCCACTGAGAAGCCAAAGGAGTTTATAATGGTCATGAACCAGCTATTTCTGAGTTCATGGCTATTACAGATTTCAAAGAAATGTCAGTGAAGTTTGTCATGTTCATGAGCTGTGTGTTTCTGTCTCACAGTACCTATAAACTGTGCTGAGAAAGTGAAGGAGTTTGTAATGGTCACACATGAGCTATTTCTAGGCTCAGTGCTATTACTAACTCAGATAGGAAGCCAAAAGTTCACAAAGTGGTATTTCTTTTGCCCCTGGCAAACTTCATGTAGAAGCTGATAAAGCTACTAATGTTTCTCAGAAAACCATACTCCAGTTCACAATAACACCTCTCAGAGTACTACAGTGGTGTAAAGTCTCTGCTCTGCTCAGAGCCACCGTGGCAACTTGCCAGGACCCTGAGGGCTGCAACTCATTTATATATGCATTTACATAAATTTACATGAATTCTGTGTCAATTTGTATTCCATCAATGTTGCAATGAAACCTATACTGAAAAGAATAAATAACATATAGCTGACTAGCATTAGTACTGTTTTTCTGGTTTTCGTTATACCTATTTCACTCTCATTTTTTTTGCATCTTGCTAATACCTTTCCATTAGCTGGACTGAGGTCCAGTCTAAGAGAGGGTCTGTTTTGTAGGATGAAATAAAATCCTGTTTCATCTACCTTCAGTGGCAGGGAAGCGGAGAGTCAGCAAATTTCTTATGCTGCACATTTAGCAATCTCCCCAACCACTAGTGGCTAATATACATATTAAAGAGGGCAGTGCTAGCACACTCCCTTGCTGACTTCCACATGTGAAACCCTCTGAATATTCATGAGATTGTAAATATACACATTAAAAAAGTCCTGAAAATCAGAAATGATAGGTAATTTTTTTGTATGAAAAAGACTGTTAACACGGAATTTTAGAGAGAAAAATAACTCAGTGGACTGAATTAGTTATTAAATAGCAGAAGTACCCTTTTTGTTAGAATCTACCAGTAATTAATGGAATTTGATGCCATTATGCCCCTTTGCCTTTTCTTAAGGATGCACAGTTTATATAATGCTTCTTTATTCTTTAGTGCAGTTTTCAACAAAGGTCACTATGACTTCAGATAATGATCTCTATGAACCACAACCTCGTATTGCAGTTTCTGCCATCTTCATGCAACCACTAGCTTTGACACGAGCAGAGTCCCCCACTTGTTGCTCGAGGGTATGACAATATTTTAAACTGGAGACAGATTTAAATCATCTGTGGTTTTGCCAAGGTCGGGAGTCAACAAATAGCTTTAAAGACTCAAGATTCCCTTGCAATTACCTAGCACTGAAGTGGCTCATTTACTTGAGAAGCCTTGCTAGAGTAGACAAGAGCATTAGAAGAGGCTACAGCTAACCACAACCCGTTTTGGTGTTTGTAGGTGCTGCAAGTGCAGTTCATATTGTCTGTTTAAAACGTATTTTTAGGATATTTTTGGCTTTCTGCTGCTATAGTCCAGTTAGCCTGAGGCTTGTGTAGGTGGACAGCTATGATGAAAGAATTTTTTAACAGGATTACTCATTTGAGTGACCAGGCATTCACACCTGGGCCTGTATCACTGGGGTATTTGTGATATACTGCTCTTACCAGAGGTGGAAGCTTTGAAACTTATGATTTAAATTGCAGAGAAATAAAACATACTGGGCAAGAATTTACTGAGTGGAACCAAAACTTCTTTAGTCTATGGCCTTGTGTGATGGTGTGGAAGTCTGTCAAATCTATTCTTCTTCATTGTAAACCAGCAAGAAGGGAAAGAAAAGCAGTGTGATTGCTGCATTATGAGGTTTCCCATGTTTGGTATCCCACTGTCTGGCAATCTTTGGAATAAGGACTGCCTGGTATGAGGTAGCGGCATTAGCATCCTGACAGATTCTTTTTTCCATGACTTTGTTTAATTGCTTTTTAAATCCACAGCTCTGCCCTTCTAATTTATAAGGAATAGTGAAGAAACATTTGTTTCCTTTCTCTGCAGAGACTGTGGGAGTAAAACATAAAGAAGATATAGATAGGGAGCCTTTAAGCCTATTGAACCTACACGAGTCCATGGGACTAGATGGGAAGCTTCCAGGGGTGCTTGTGGAATTGTTTGGTGTCATTGTAAGGTCTCTCTCTGTCCTCTTTGAGAGATCATGGCAGATGAGGGAGGTTCCTGATGACTGAAAAATCTGTCCTTGGTGATACCGAAATCTCAGGAGTTTGAACTGGATGACCTGCAGAAATCCCTTCCTACATCTGTGATTCTATAGTTGTGTGCCTGTACAGATGTGTGGTTATGTAAGTCTGTCAGTTTTTCGAAACACTTTGTAGTGTACCTCTGATTTATCATCTTGGTGAAAGAAATTTCACTAGCAGACAAAGTGAATTGTTTACCTGTAAATTACATGAACACTACCATTAAATGGAAAAATCTAAATAAGTTGATATGCAGTGTTAGATAGGACTTTATGTAAATATATTGTTATGGTTAAACTATACTCATGAACTCAAAGTGATTTTGCAGACATTACATGAGTCTCACACACATTATGTGGGGACAGGAAGTGTCCTGTTTGTAGTGACAGTTAAAGAGAAGCACCATGTGGCTGCATGGCTGAGACAGGGCCACAGGAGTAGGTAGATTTGGTTAGGTAACCAGGGAAGCCACAGCATAGACAGGACAGAAGGAGAGGGCAAAAGCTTTTCTTATGTGGCTCTTTGCAATCTGCAGGCCATGATATGGTCTTTTGCTGCAGTAGGTGCTAACATCCTTGAGAAAAGAATGAGAAGGCAGGGTAAGAGGCATCACCTGCTTCCTTTCCTTCCAACTACCAGGAGTGGTTTGTAGGCTGCCAAGGAATAGAGACACCACATCTTTCATGCTGCTGCTGGAGTTGTGGCATGGGGGACATTGTGCGTTCTTCCTATATGGTGCTCTCCACAGAACCACCTGAGTCACTGCCAGTCTTGTATGTTAAGAGACAGGCTTTTTCTCCTAAACTGCACCCTTCAGGTGACTAGCCTTCCCCCATTTTAAAAGAAGTCCCTCATTTCCCTGTGCAACACAGGGAAATAGAAGATTGGATTAGTCAATCAAATGATCAGACATTCACAGTGCAATGCTAAGCAATATAACTGTTGATTAAATGTTGCTCTGAGTGCCTAGATAAATCCTTTAACAAAAAGTAACTGCTGAGCCCAGAAGAAATAGGGCTCTTCTTTTCATGTTTTCTGAAGATTACACTGAACTGAATGCTTTGAAAAAAAAATTGTGGATTTAGCTGCCTGTTTTATATTGCTGCTAAAAACATAATATTACTTCACAGTTCTGCTTTGTAATCTATACAAGAAATTTCACATAAGCAAGGAAAACTTCTGGAAAAAAAGACTTGTTGTCTATATAAAGAGCAAATATTTGAAACCCTCAGGCTGCTGAGGGTATACTGGGTATATGATGTGGACAAGGTATAGCTTTGACACACAGAGTCCAGACAGCTTCTTCTGTCACAGCTGTGATATGTTTTAACAGAGGATCTTTGCTGGACCTCTCTGAAAATCTCCACCTATTTCATCTTATGGCTAGAGAAGAACTGCATCTCGTTACTGGATCTGGAGATGTGGGTGTAGCTGGAGGGAGAAATGGGCTCCCCTGCAGCTCCAGGCAATGTCATAGAAGGTATGGGTAAAGCATTCTTTGTGAAAATTATGTAGTCAGAGTCTCCCGCTGTCCAGGCTGACATGCTGCTTCAAGGCTGAAGGATATGCTTCCTGTGAGGCTGGGAATGGGGGGATAAGCCAGGGAGCTATCAGGAGTGCTCGCTCACTCAGAGCACCACTTGAGTGAGTGATTTATCTAAGTTACCTTTGCTGCATGCCATTTCATTTATCAAAGCTGCATTATGGCTTGAAATCAAGGTCTATATACTTGATAGCAGCCAGCAACATTTTAGATTTTATATAACTCCTTTAAAACCAAAACCTGTTATATATTTTTGCAGATTTTATAGAGAAATGATCTAATAATTGCTGAAATATGAAAAGCTAAACTAGAAATTTATTGCCCAGGAGAACTGTAAGTAGATTCCCCTCTGTGCTGAACTTCTGACACATGGAGTTGATAATTTTCCATATGTCTAACACAGGTTAAAAACTCTATGGGAACAATGCTCACTGCACACTGTATATGTAATAGCTGATACAAACTGATCCTGTGCAGTGCAAAACAGATAAAAGTGTCAGGGATCTGAAGCTGGACTAAGGTACAGTTTCTGGATTTTCAGTTGGCTGACTTCTCATGGTCTCTTGTGGATTATGACTGACTCAATGGCCACATTCTGATGAGAGACAGGGGTATGCCCAGTAAAAGGCAGAAAATGGCACTTCGTGGGAGGAGGAGAGAGATGATTTTGCATGGATTAGATAACAGTGATCACCACAGGACATATCACAACATATACGGAAGTGTCTGTTAGCTATAGCAGTCTACCAGTTGGAGGCCTGCATTCAGATGGACCAGATGATAAAAGTAAGTATAAAGACACTTCAAAAGAAGTGCTGGGGAAAAAATTTGTAGTAAGAAACGTGAAAGTGCAGAAAATAACATTTTTTTCCTGACAAAGACAACAAAAATATTTTCATTCACTCTCATGTCACTAGATCACTTGATTGTGATGGGAAATAAGAAGAACAACCTTTCCAGTTTTGTATATAGCTAGAATCATGCATTTTTTTTGGGACAGGGCTTTATGTACTGCAAACACTATATTAATTTTTTTTTTCCCTGTGGCCATGAATGCCCCAAGCCATGGAAATACATATGCTACTGGTGCAACTGCAACACCATGTCATCCCAGAAGAAGTAATGTAGACACAACAAAGGGAATAATGAGATGAAGTGCAAGTTTAAATAAGGAGTTGTTCATAAATTATTTGAACAGAAGAAAGGCTCCAAGTGTGTGAAGAAAAACCTTGACAAAGCAGAACAAATGGAAAGGGATTTCTCTCCCATGTGTATATGAACACATAAGTTGCTGATTTCACATTTAATTTGTCTTGTCTATGTCCTTTAAAAGGTTTTTCAGGCAACCACAAGGATTACTGAAGAGTAAGAAACTAAGATGACTTGGTATGGATTTCTAGATTTTAGGATAAATGTTTTACATTCACAAATTTGGCAAACTACGGGTAAGTACTTCAGGAGCCAGTCTGATATTCTGCCTTCAAATTCTATCACTTAATTTTTTGAGATTGCTGGAATGTTTATTCCAAATTCTTCTACATCACAATAAATTTTTCTTTAGATATTTAGAGTCAGGTCTAGTCAAAATTGTGAATGCTGAGCCAAATTTAGAGCCATTTTTTTCCCACAGAAAGAATTTTTATGAATCAGTTAAAGGGAGATTCTGAAACGTATTCATACTGTCCATAAATTGCATTTGAAGTAAAATGCCTAAACTAAGGATAATTGCATTGCATATATGAAGATAGCTGAAATGTACACCAAAGGGAAGTATTTTTAAAATAACTCACTGCCTAGGTGGTGGATTTTCAAATAATGTGTTTGCTCTTTAGTTGTCTTTCTAAAGTGGGAATACATAAATAATTAATTTTTAAGATTTGGAGCTTTGTTTAATTGCCAAAGTATTTTTCCTTTTCTGCTAGAAAATACTGTATGTTTTATTTAACAAGAATTTAAAGGCTTTATTATTTTACAGGATAGAGCCCTATTGACAGCGTACAACAACCAGGATAGTTCTCTACAGTTCATTACTGATAGCGCAATGAAGAGCTCTGTTTATTTTAGATCATACATCATACTTGTCCCCATAGTATCTTGGCAGCTCAGTCTCTAAATTTACCTCCCCATGAAAAGCAAGATTTTTTTTTCCTGTTATGCATGTATTAATTCTTTATCCAGGTACCTTCAGTTGTGTTAAGATATTAAATTCCCATTACTTCCCTTAGGAGTCTCTTTTACCATGGAACCAATGATGTATGCTCATGACCAAATAAATCCACTGACGAAAGAGCACTATGCAGTGAACTTGTTTCAGTCTGTCCTCTTAGTGCTTGAGCAAAGCAGGAGATACAAGTGTTAAATATTTGGTATTGATCACCAGAACTCAATCTGCTGAAAGAAATCTGAGCAGTCAGTCCTAGTGCTGCCTAGATTGGTTGCCACTGCAATGCTGCTGGGAGATGTTATTGATTATAATTCATGTTGTTTGTATGTTTCTCTAAAACAGTTAATTTTAACACCGTGGGGAAGAATGTCTTGCTACATGTGGGATGGTCAGAATGAGAGGCTTAATGGAATTTTTAATTACTTTCTTTCATAATATCATCAATTAATAAATGCAGGATCATTTTTGCTACTGATAGAAGACACTTTCAGTATTGTTTGAAGATGATGACTACCAAACAACATTTATTAGAATAAATACTTTTGTGATGAAGGTTGTCTTCATGACAGTTTATATGTTTTTTTCCTCCTTGCCTTTCCATAGGAAATGAAATCTCTTTAGTGATGCACTGCCTTCACTACTCCCTTTGTGATCTAAATGCACTGTAGCTTCTTAGAGATGCATTCCTGCACCCTCATGCAAGCTAGAACATGTTGATGTTTTTCACTGTACTACCAAGAAACTCTAAGCTGACGGTATCGCTTTTCTCAATTACTTTTACTGTGCATACTGTGCCTATTGTCAATATGGAAAAATTGTCTTATTTTTTTGGTACCTCCATGCCGATGTCGCCTCTTCCCATTAATATTGTATCTGAGCATCTTATGATCTTCAATATCTGGGGATATTAAAAAATGCTCCAGTGAACTGCCATTATTCCTGGAAGAGAACTGAAGCACAAGCTCAGAGCAACCTATGTCCGTGTCTTTATTAATATGCTTGTCCTAGTAAATTGCTAGGATGCTTCCTGGCCTGGTTCTGGCCTAAATTAGTTGGCACTCTTCCAGTCTCTGTGAAAAGCTCAGGATTTTTCTGAACGTGATCAGTTACAGCCAGTTGATCTGGATGCCAGAGTACAGCTTATAGCGTGCTTAATTCCTTACTATAGACACGGTGGCCTGCTGAATCCCTCAGACCTCTGCTCACGCAAGGATTCAAGTTGTTGCTGTTGTAAAGAGTACCTGAGTAAGTAAAAACTAATTTAAAGGTGCAACTACTGTCATAAATTGGGAGATAACTATTGACACTTGTAACAATCACAAGTGCCATAATGTACCTATAGAACATAAAAGTAATGTAATAATATTACTAATATAAAGTTACCTAAGTCACAAAATAGTGTTACTAAATTCCTTGTCCTGAGGAAATGCAAATAAATGTCTTTGCCTAAATTACTTAAAGACAATGCAGGCTGGGGCAATACAGATGAATAGCAGATGCATCTCAGTAATGTCTCTGTTCATCCATATGATTCCACCAAAGAAGAGTGGAGACAAATACCTTCTAAAGCAAATAAGAAACCAAGGGTTAGATTGCTGTGATTTAGTATGTTTTCTTCAGAACAAAGAGACTTTCTGAAGCTTCAGTGGAGTATCATTTAGACTCCTAAGCTCTCTGGTGGCAGTTTGCGGTAGGGGCTCGGCTTGTGTTCATAGAAGTGATTAAGTGGAATGGAAGATATCAGCAGTATAGTATAAACCTCCTGCGAATAAGATCCAATAAAGCACTTTAGTCTTACTGTGCTGACTTAGTTACGAAGCCTAATATTATTCACAGGGTTTAGTCTTCATAAACTCCCTGTCCTTAGTACAAAGGTTCATTAAAGAGGGATGGCACTAACACTCTGTTTTGCAGCTGATACACATAAATAAAATGTAAACAAAGTACAACTAGCCAGAGTTTATTTTCTCATCTATATTCTGGTGCTTTTTAATTTTGCAGAAAATTGAGCTGAACAGGGAGATTACTAAGCCTTTTTTTTAATGTGAAATCTATTGAAGTATTTATTAAGACAAAATAAATACATAATCTTTTCTAAAGTTCTGAACTCTCTTCTTTCATAGTTATTTTACACTTGCATTGTCGTGGTTTTACCACTAAAAATAGCGGTCTGACACGAGATGTCCGAGAGAAGCCACACACACACCCAAAAAGAAAACACACAAATAACACAGTTTATTTCACACACAAAACCCGACAAATAAAGTGCAACAAAACAGACAAATTAAGCTTCCCAGGGCCCGTGTTGGGATGGGAACGGTCTGGAATAGTGCTGCTCTCTCTCTTGGGCTATGGAAGAGACGCTGGGATAATGAGAGAAGGCCCGCGACCGATCTGAGGACCTACAGCAGTGCGAGCCTCTGCTCGGCTTTTCTGAAGAAAAACACTCAAGACAGTTTGAGCCCCCCCCTCCTCCTCCCCTCAGCCCTGGGAAGGGATTTTCAGTGCTGATGGAAGAGATGTGGTCTTTAAACCTGGACTATAGTCGCAGACAATTGCCAGTCCGCCCACCCCGAGGGAAAAAAAAAAAACCACAAGGGAGAAAAAAAAAACGACCCCCAAGGAAGAAGTCCGCCCACCAGCAAATCACGAGAAAATGCAGTCCCGAGAGAGAAGTCCACCCCCCGGAAAAATAATCACGAGAAAACGTGATCCCAAAGAAAAGGAAACAGTTCACCCCCTCAGACAAACCAACACTGTGCTGTCGCCGCCGTGTTGCTAGCCCATCCGTGCATGGAGGACAGGGGACGATGCTGCCAC
>VYZS01082556.1:0-12536 GCA_013400695.1 Neodrepanis coruscans | reverse complement strand
TGCTGGCTTGTGTTCAGCTTGCTCCTGAGGACCCCAAGATTTCTGTCAGTCCATTTCTGTAGCTTGCTGAGATGCCTTTTAAAAGCAGCCCAGTTCTTCAATGTATCAGCCAGTCCCTTGCCATATACAAGTGGGATCTGGGTACATCCCATTCTTGCCATGGATAGTCATTAATAAAAATGTTAAATGGTGTTGGCCTTAATATCAGCCAAGTAGCTCTATTAGTAAGTGAACATCAGTTGAACATTGAACAATTCTCTGTGGGGCCAGCTGCCTAGCCAGTTACTCATCCACCTTTATGGTTCACCTGTTCAGTCCATGGTGCCCAAATTTGGGTTTTTCAAAGAACCTACAGAAGAGTATGTTAGAAACTTGCTGAAGGTGACATCCTGGCTGTCCCTTGTCCACCATGTTCTGTCATCTCTTCATAAAAGTCAGGCAGGTTTGCCAAGCCTGTGGTATAGCAAGATGCATTTTCTTCTGCCTGTCTCATGAAGCCCGACTGGGTGTCCTTGCCTGTGTAGCTGCTACTCAGCAGGTTTGTCATTAGGTAATTGAGGGGTGATTTAGTTCCAGTTAAAAGAACCCTTATCCTTTCTGTCAGTAGCTGTTCCTCTTCTACCAAGGCAAAGTGCCAGCTTTTAGTGTATCATGGGTGTTGGCAGGGTTGGCATAGGGAAGTGATTCCTCCTTTTCTGTTGCAACCTGACAGGGTGTGTGCACTAATTGCTGCCATCTTCTTCCCCCTGACAGAGTTCAGCCCGTGCCAGGCTACTGTACTGATGCTGTACAGAGACCAGTGTCTCCAGAAGGAAGTTGGGGCAGGGCAACACTGTGGTGTCATCTTGGACAGGACTAGCTTCTATGCAGAGCAGGGTGGGCAAGACTCTGACCAAGGCTACATGATACGTTTAGGAGAACAGGTAAGGCCCTTTGCTGCCTAATCCACCGCTGCCATGGGTACTAAGGCTAGGCAGAATTCCTCAAGTGGCGAGCTATTTTACTGTGTTAATTTGCAAGCTGCTGCCTCTTAACAGCTCCCTTGGCTTTGCATCAGAGTTGGTATGGTGAGGCAGAAGCAGCAGTAACCTAACAGAGGTGTACTTGCTGCTCTGGTTGTCTCTCTCAGCCCTTTGCAATTTCATCTTGATGAGGAAGACTGTGAAGTCACCTTAGTTCTCCCTTCAGTGTGCTGCATTCTTGCGAGCTGGAGGTGTAATGCTGAGAGAAGGCCATCAATGATCAGGGAGTCCATGAGCTGAATAATTTGTCTCTGGCCGGCCTGGACAAGCGATACGCAACCTGAGACCCAGTGGAACTCTCACCCCTCCCAAGAACGTCAGGAAGGACCTCCACTTCTGCAGCATGTGCCTTCAGCCTTACCAGAGGGAGAGCTTTGACCCTCTCATGGAAAGCTACATGGGATGCAGCTCTTTCTCCTTCCCACATTCCAGCTCCTGAAATCACCCCTAGATATTGATTCTGCCTTTTTAGCCTTGTAGAATGTGATAGTGCCTTGCTCAGCACTTCTGCCCTAGCTGAAGTAGGGATCTAGTTTCTGTTGCCAGCCTAGTGAGGCAGATTTGGCACCTTGGAGGCCTGAGATGGGTACCTTGGCAAATGCTGTCCATTTTCTCATGGACAAGCATCCTTGTTAAAAAAATTCATCAGCATGGGTGGTGTTACTGCCCCTCCACTGCATACTGGCAGCCTCCACGTATTGTGCAGTGAGTGGCAAATTGCAGGGAAGGTCTGATGCACTCTGATTACATTTGCAGCAAGCTTCTGTGATTTTTCCACCCAATCCCTGTCTTTTAGGGATCAATGGGTGTTGTGTTTCCCAGCTGGATCAAGCAGGTGCCTAGCACAAGTATTTGGATTTTCCCTGTGTCCTAACTCATATTTCTGTCTCTTTGCTCAGGATGTACTCTTCCCTGTAGAGTCAGTACGTCTCTGTGGTGGCTATGTGATCCATGAGGTCACTGCTATGGAAACCCTGCGTGCTGGTGACCAAGTGCAGCTCTTTGTGGATAAGGTGATAACTCACTGGTCTTAACCTTTTCATTACGATGTCCTGAGTAGCTTTGGGCACAGCAGATCTTTGTCCCTTGTATTCACGAGACTGTTCCTCATTGTAATGTGCAGTGGGAAGGAGTCTCAAATGCCTCTGTAATTTTCTGTGAGCCATTAGTCTGTCCAAAAGTATCCAGCATACTCTTTGCTGTTTTACAGAGGTGATCCCATAGGAAAAGAAGCTAGATCCTCCTTGTCACATAATTAATCTGACAGCTGTACTACCCATTGTCTTTCCCCAGTCTTTTCCCATCCCTTCACATGCAGCCTGTCCCTTATGTTTCTGTGCTGTCCCCTGGGAACCAGCACTCCCTGCCAGCCTGTCTGTGCTTGCAGGCCAAGCGGCTGGCCTGCATGACAAACCACACTGCCACCCACCTCCTGAACTTCGCGCTCCGACACATCCTGGGTGACAACACGGAGCAACGTGGGTCCCATGTGACAGCAGAGCGGCTGCGCTTCGACTTTGATACCAAGGTGACTCTGAAATTCTGTTTCTTTGTTGTCAGCAGTACCAACATTCCAGTACTGGCCTTCTCTCCAGGATTTTTCTCCTCTCGCCATAATCAGTCCTTTAGAGACACATCACATTTTGTCTGAGCAATGAAGCTCAGCCCTTCGCATTTGACTGGGTCTACTTTGCATTGACCTGACCCTGAGCAGGGCTTGCTGAGGAGATAAATGGGGATCAGAAGGGAAAAGACTTAGCAAGACCAGTTGTCGTGGAGCTGACATACAATAGTGTAAATGAGTCTTTGAGAGATGGTGCTTGGTTGTGACATGTCTGTGTTGGACATCCAGGTGAGAGTATTTCGGAACTGAAATGTATTGGGTCAGGATGAGTGCTGGCCTTGGTAAGCTGTCACTCATTGCAGTATCTCTCCTGGAGGCTTTGGCTGATGCTCTTGCATCCAAAATCCTTAATCCCTCATGGGTGGAGGAGATGAGAGGGCCATGATGCTCACAGTTCCCTTTTACAAGTGGAGAAGATGAGACATAGGGAAAGAGTGGTGTGCCCAAGCTGAGTTGCCTGGCAGCCCTGCCCAAGTTCTCCCTCCTTCATTCTGTTCCTCTCAGGAGGCTTTGCCTGAAGGTGGCTGATTTACTTCCTCAGGGCCCTGTGACTGTGGAGCAGCTGCAGCAAGTGGAGCAAGTGGTCCAGGATATGATCAAAAGAAATGAGGTTGTACATATGGCTGAGGTCCCCCTCACAGTGGCAAGAGGAGTTCAGGGACTCCGTGCAGTGGATGAGGTATGACCTGATAGCAGCACACATCTTCATAAGCCTTTTCATTCAGCAGGAATGTTGACACAACACGGTTCTGTAAGGAAATTTACTCCCAAAACTGAGAAGGGAAAATAGGACAGAGATGAGATCTCAGGAAACTCTTGTAAAACATGGAGGCTGATGATGCATAGGCTTTCTGCTCATCCCTTTGGACCAAAAGCCTATAGTGTTACACAACTGTTTCTTTCTCCCCATAGTGGCTGGTTGTGGGGGAGAAGTAGTGCTTCCCCTGATTCTGGGGCTGCTCCAGAGTATGAGAAAAATGAGACCGACACCTGAAGCCATATAGATAGTCTGTAAGTGACCCTGAAGGACCATGTTGTTAGCTGCTGATCCCTGTCTCCTCTGTCAGGGGTATCCAGATCCAGTGAGGATAGTGTCTCTGGGGGTCCCTGTGGAGAGTGTGCTGACCCGTGACTCCAAGGCTGCAATGCAGACCTCTGTGGAGCTGTGCTGTGGGACGTAAGTGACTTTTACTTGCAGCCAGGAGGCATATTTGTGGACATTGGTGGCTGAGATAGAGACATCATTGCCAGTTCAACTCCCTGCCCTTGTGAAGCTGAGTTTCATCACTGGAAAGATATTGTGAGGACAAATTGGGCTAGTTATGAAGCTTTGGAAGTCCCAGAGTGAGCAAACTGTAATGAAATGCAAAGCGTTTTTCTTACTTTATAGTCTGAAACCAACCTGGAAGCCACAGAGCACCAGCAGGGTGTGCGGAAGGTGTGTGCGGCCTGTAACACCAGTGCTTTGCCTTTGCGAATGCAGGAGGGCTGGGGACCCAAAAACTTGAGACTGCTCTAATTATTAATTATCTTTACCCTACTCTCTTTTTAGCAGTAGTGGGAGTAGAAGAAGAGTTAATCAATCTTAGAACAGTGCTGACACAAAAAAACAAACAAACAAACAAAAGCAAGCTGACCTTTGAGCAGCTAGAAGTGAAAATGAGCAATTTTCTAGCCATGAGATCATTCTTGTGGGAGTAGTGGGATAAGAAACTGCATGGGGGCAAAGATGATCAATTCTTTTGAAGCTGTCTGAAATGATTACTTGTGGTAACAGAACCTGCGACACTGTAGTTTTCATATCCAGTGTTAAATAACCAAGAAGAAAAGGGAAAGTTGTAAGAGCTCTGACACTGTCCTGTAACTGGAGGTTACTGGGGCCAGGCTGTGAGCTGGCCTGACAAGAGAGTGGTGGACTTGCTTTCTACAAGGTTTAGTAGCTTCTGAGTAGAAGAGAAAAATCCTAATTCCCCCCACTGCTGAGGAAAGGAGAGGAAAGGAATCCAGACCTTGGCTAATATGCACCATTTGGCAGAACCCTTCTGGGAAGCCCAGAGGTTCGTCTGGAGTAGCCTCAATGCTGCTGTCTCTTGCCTGAGAGAATGGCATCAGGATTTTAGGGATGGAAAAGGAATCAAACTATTGGGATTGGAAAGGGGCTGCTGAACTTCAGAAAAGAAATTAGGCTTACTGATCCTATTTCCAGAGGGCAGCTTGTTTTATTTCCTGTTCTCTGCTGACTTTTTAGGCACCTTCTACAAACAGGCTCTGTGGAAGATCTGGCCATCATCAGTGAGCGTCAACTTGTTAAAGGAATTAGCCGTGTCATTGCAGTGACAGGGAGACAAGCCAAACAGGTAAGAAAGGGAGAATTGAGATTTCTGCCTTATCAAGGCAAGGCCAGAAGGACCAAACTTGTAGGTTCCTCGTCGACAATTATCTCCCCACTGCTTTGGTTGGAGCATCCCTGCTGCACTTGGTTTGACTTCCTCTTTCACCCCTGGTCTCAGCTCTGCTGCTGTACCTCACCATTCACCTCTTTTACCCCATCCTACTCCTCTGTCTCCTTGACCTTCATTCTTCCCTCAGACATCTTTTCCAAGAAAAAAATTTGGCACAAAATATAAGGAAGCCTCTGGTCTATAAATTTCATTCCCCTGATAGACATTTGAAGGTGTGATCCTTTGTGCATTGGTTTTACCTCCTGTTCACCTCCTGCCTATTACAGTTGGATTTGCACTTTATGATTACAGGGCTTCAGCCTCATTCTTACAGCCTTTTTGCTTCTTTTCTTTATTTTTTTTTTTCTTGCTAAACTGTGGTTCTTGTCTGGCTGGGTCTGTATAAAAAGTCAGCAACCTATTATTGTGTTTGTGAGATCTCTCTGTCCTTTAATATCTGGAAGTGTCAGGTTCCTCACAAGCTTGTTCACTTCCTTTAAGGCTGTAGTCAGAGAAGAGTGACTCATAGTCAGTGAAATTGGAAAAACTAAAGGCAAAGCCCACCCCTGCAAATCTGTTATATTTTGGCTGGTTGTCCCTTGTGCATCTGTGTTCCAGTGAGACTTTTCTTCATGCAGAAGAAGGAAAGGCTGCAGGGCACATCTGCTTGCTTTGCTGGAAGTGCTAACCTGGAAAAACCCTCAAGAGGAGCTCTGTGCTTGTGTTAATGAGAAAGGGAGACTGCAGGCATGAGGGAGTGACTTGAAACAAGGATCGTGTACCCCAGCTAGGCAGAGCAGTCCTCACTGTCCACAGCTTTTCTTATGTACACTCTGCTGTCCTGATCTAAAGTCTCACAGGACCACCATGAGCACAGAGATCAGTCAGGGAGGAAATGCTCCAAGCCATAAGGATTGTCACTGATGAAAAAAGCTTGTAATAGCCTTTTTTCTTTTTTTTAATTAATGGTAGCATTGTTGTTGGGGAAAGCAGTAACAAATACACCAAGATACCTGAACTCAGGAAATACGCTTGAACACCTCATGAGGTTTCTTTCAGTGTTTCTTTTGTTTCTTCAGTCAGCAGTTTCAACATTGCATTTGCTAATGAAAAAGGAGCTCTAAGACACAAATGGGGCTTCCCAATTTTTTCTCAATGAAATCCTGATGCTTTGGTGCAAGATAGTGAGGAAACAAATTCTTGACAACTTGGTCCCCTGGGTGTAACCATCTAGTGTTGGTTGAAAATCGAGAGAACGATATTCTGTTTCAGAATCTTGTGGGAACAGTCACTCTTAAAACATCTGTAGATCTCTTTTCACTGGGTCCTAAGCAGCACATTTGTCTTTATGACCCTGCTGCCTCTGCTTTCTCCATCCCTAATAATTTTTTCTGTTGCTATATTTGAAGCTTGTATTCTTTCTATCTCTCCAGGCCCGAGAAGTAGGCCAGTGCTTGGCTATGGAAGTGGACTCTCTCTCCCTACGAGTGAAGCAGGGGAGCAGCAATATTCCTGAGATGCAGAACCTCTCCAAAGAAGTGGGCCAGTTGACCAAAGTAAGGATTATACTGCTACACAGAAAGATCCCAGCATGGGCTTTATACACTTGAGGCACATGACTTTCTCCCTATCAGGTTTACATCTTATCATGATCAATAACAAGGCCAAGTTGCTACCTACTGATGCCTCTTTGAGCACAAGGATTTTTACCAGTGTACAGGTGCTTCCATTGCAGATGGCCAGCTGAAGAGAAAGTTACTTACCACAATGACTGGCTGGCCTGATCACATGGGCTATAGAAGGTCTGGAAAGAGGCCAGGCTCCAGCCTGACCTCCCAAAGAGCTAGCGCTTTATGTCTAGGTACAGTTTAATATCCTTACACAGGAAATTGTCTTGCAGGTAGTGGCCAGCACTGCAATTCCCCAGTGGCAAAGAAAAGAACTACAGACCATCCTCAAAGCACTACAGCGAACAGCCAACACAGCTATCAGGAAGCTGGAGCTGCAGCAGGTACTGTGGCAGCAGCACACTGTCTTGCAGCTGGCCTCACCTCCTTGTTTATACATGGAGAAGACGAGATGGTCCTCACAGTGGGCTTAACAAGGTTGTACACTAAGACAATGGCAGGACAGGGCCTTTTCTTCCAGCCATGTGAATATTGCTGTGGCTTCCAACATGTGTTTGTGTTCTGCCAATTTACATTAAAAGCCCTTTGGAAATGCTTATTTGTAACTTAAGAGATCTCAGCAAGAACTATCCCTTTCTTACACAGAACCCTTCCTGAGACATACAGCCGTGTATAGGTCCAGGAGAGAGGATGGGCACTGAATGGCTTACTGTGTATTCCGCTTTTGACAGGGGTTCATCTCTGCTTGCTTTCAAGGGTGTAGGGCTGTACAGGTCTCCACATGGAGACTTCAGTCTGACAGTCTCACTCTGGCTTCTGCTGTCATACATCTCCCCTCTGTCCCACAGTCCCACAGTGCTTGCATTCCCTTTGTATATATGTTGCATGCATATATCCTCATCCAGCCCACCCTCTGCGACCTGTAGCCCTTCTAAGTACTATGTGTTTCTCCCTCCAGGCTGAAAAGAAGGCACAAAGCCTGCTAGCAAAACATGGCAACCGACCTGTCATCATTGATACTGTCCCAGCTGATTCCCTCTCTGTGAGTAATCCACATTCCTTGTTTGCCCAGCAGTACCTCCGATGCTGCAAACAGTAAGAGGGAATTGCTGGGCACATTTTCTGCGATCTCCTTTGCTGTAGCCTGACCCCTCTCCTCCCTGCTCTTCTAGATCCTAATGAAGGTAGTGAACCAGCTGTGTGACAAGTCTCCTGGCGCATCAGTCCTCCTGCTCAGCCCTCAGGCTTCTGGTGAGGTGCTCTGTGCCTGTCAGGTGTCCAAGGTAAGCAGCACACTGATAGAGACATGAGGAACCCGCCTGCAAAGGGGGACTGGACCCACTGCTCAGCAGGTCCCGCTTGAGGCTTTTTCTGGGATTCTCCCCAGTGGTGATGGTTAATCACATAGGGGCAGGACCTGAGATGACAGTACTGGAACCAGATGTGCTTTCAGTCTCTGCTGGGCACAGATATCCCTGGGGATCCAGGTTGTGTTTGCCCCGGGGCAACACACAGCATTAACATGCAAGCTCAGCCTTTGTGACCCTCAGGATCATGATTGCCTCAGGATAATAGTGAGGGTGAAGGCTGAGTGAGGAGAGGATGGTACTATCTTTAGTCACACTTCAGAGTGCTCCACAGTCCAAAAAATTACTTTTATGTGTCTCTTTCCCAGGACTGCCTCCCCGCATTCTCCGCTGCTGACTGGGCCATGGCTGTCTGTGCACAGATGGAAGGCAAGGCAGGAGGCTCTCCCATTGTTGCTAAGGGTAGTGGAAATGCCAAAGGCATGCAGGGAGCCCTGACGACTGCACTGGAGTTCGCTCACAGTAAACTGTGATGCTTTAGTGCCAGGACAGCTGTATGCACTGGCTTCAAGCTATGTGGACACTTGATACTGAGGATATACTCTGCTTATCTGAAAGGTTTAGCAGCATCCACGCCTAACATTGCTGCAACCACTGTATTGGAGCACTTGGCTTCTGACCATCCAGGATCAGCAGAGACCTTGCTCCTGATCCCACTGACAGAACGATGCTGCCTATTCTCAGCATGAGCATATGGGCATTGAGCCTTGGAAAGTACTAGTTGCAACAGCAGGTCCTTCTTCTCTTGGAACAGTGAAGTTCTTGCCACAAGATCAGCACAGAGACTCTGGGAACAATGGGAAGATGGCACAGTGTTATCCTAAAGCCATTAAAGGGTAGAGAGTGTCTGATCCCCTGATGTTTCTTGTTAGCTGCACTTTTTTTTTCTGTTCTGGCAGAGGGGTTCTTTCTGTCCCTGCAGTCCTGGTAGTCAGCACACACTCCTGTCTAAGAAATCCTACCCTACTGCAGAATTCAGGACACCCCTCTGATTAAAAATGCTACTGTAATTCAGAAATCGGAAGAGAAATCCCACCACGCTTGTGGGCTTGGGCTCATTAGGCTATGCAATGGGTAGTGCTGAAGCCAATCCTCAGCATGGAAGGAACAAAATCTCTACCTCTTTGGATGAATGTTCTTACCCCTTTTCCTTTCTCGTAACACTTTCGTTCTGGTTTCTTACCAGCCTCTACCTAAAAATCACCACTGATTTGGTGAATTCTGTGAATGGGAGCTATTGCTGTGTCGTGGCATGTAAATCCCTGCAGCAGGAAATACTTAGTCTTGAGGTAAGCAGGTCTCTCTTCTGAGCTGGTAGGTTTACACAAGCAGTAGCAGACCCAGAAAATTCAATTCATAAAGACATTTCAGACTTCATTTTTAGAGTGATGTCTAGAGCTTCTGGCAAAAGCACCATTATTTTAGATATAGTATTGACCTAAATAGAGATCACAAATGGTAGCTGAGGCAAAGGTGCAACAAGATAGTGATATAAGCAGGTTTCACCCTGAAAGCAGCAAGAGCAGCCTGACAGGGAGAAATTTCAGTAGCAGGTAGAGTTGCCTGGCACTGTGAAGGGAGGTGGAGGAGGCAGTAGCTGCCTGCTTTTGGGGAGAGGGCGGAGGGGTAGAAGCATGGTGATGCTGATAAATGGCTAGCAGGAAATGGCTGTCACATAGATAAGGATTGGTGAAGAGGATGTTGAGGGGAATGGCCCAGTGTCCTAATGAGAGACTTCCCACTTTGCTGTCTCCCTGAGGGAGAGAGTTTGAATAGCTGCTGTGAGCTGAGCCTGATTTCCCTTCTCTCTTCAGTGAATAGCTCATCTGGGGAGAGGGAAAGGGATGTGGATTTAAGGGGCATCACTAGCAGACAAGAGGTTTTCTTCCCTATCTTAGTGGTTGTCCAGCGCAGAATCTCACATGAGGTCCCTAAGGCTTAATGTGTCTCCTCATCTTTGCAAAGTACCAACAGCTGGGTTTGCATTGGATAAGTGCTAGATATAAATCTGAGGACTCAGAGGCAGAAGGAAGCCCTTTAGGGTCTGGTGGTTTTCCCCACTGTGCTCCCTCAAAGCACTGATAGCTGCAGCAAGAATGCAGACCTTAAGCCTTCAATTTAGTAAATGTTGCTTCCAGCCAGTGAGCTTAAAGCAGGTCTTGTGGTCAAGGGGTCTTTAAGGCAAGGTCTCTGGACATCTGCCCCTGCTGCCCAGAGTTCAGCCCTCATAGGGGTGCATAGGCCCCTTTTATCACCCTGCCAGCAGGGCAGGTTGCTCTTCACCACATAGCAGAGCAGCTTGGTGCTTTCTCAAATTTCTTTCCACTTCTAGATGCAGAGGTGCTACTGGTGCTTGTAACATCTCTCAAAAGTACCTGACTCCTGGAGAGAGTTGGAACATATAGCCCAGTGCTTTGGAGACCTTGTGATAGATGCGAGAGAGGGTGTGTGGAGTCACAGGGAATGGTTTGTGCCATCAGTTGAAAGCAGCACCTTTGTCCAGTGTTGCACAGCTCCTGTGTTTCACATGGGCCACAGCAGTACCGGCTGTGGGGATGGGAAGGGCTGCTCTGTCTCACTGGGAAAGCACTTTCCCAGAGTGATTTTTTGTTAGTGTATTAATAGCTGCTACAGGAGATGATGTCTTCTTTTGGTATTGGAGAGTAGGTGTGAGGAGGAGGAAAGGAATGCTGGTTGAACTGCTGCTGCTGCACGATGCTCCAAAAAGAGTCTGAGCTTGCCAGCAGCAGCCTTACAGAATTAACCCCCATTGGCTTGACTGTTAGCTTAAAAACCATTGAGCTCTCGTAGGCTTTTGCCCAGCTCCTTAAGGGGCAGAGGTCTGGTTGCTGACCTTCGAGGTAATGCCTTTACTGAGCCTTTGTCATTGTTCCCCTGGAGGGCCTAGGGGTGCTGCCACAGAGGCACCACAGAGCAGTGGCTCTTGGGGCTATTGGAAGGAGGTCCATCTCCCCTGTGGGAGCTGTTAGTCTCTTGGCACTGTGTGAAGCTTGAACAGCAAAGGCCTGATGCCTTGGCACTCCAGCTCTAATTGTCCCCTCCTGCATCCCATGGGAAAAGTGGCTCCTTGTTCTCAGGATATTTGCAGCAGCCCCAGCACCCACTGCACCCAGGGCTGCTGCATCTCATGCACCACCTTCCTATAAACTTTAAAAAACACCTAATCAGCAAGCAGGGCTGCAGTCTGCTGCAAAGATGCTCTCTCTTCTGCCTCAGCCATGGCAGTCTTGTGGAGCCCATTTCCTTTCTCCTCCTTTGCTGCTCTTGGCTTTTATGGACATTAAATTCGGTATTCCCCTTCCCCTTTCTGAGTCTGCACAGATCAGTGAAGTCACAGCATAACCAAGTCCTGATCTTACTTGATCTTATAAGCTCAGTAGAACTTAAACTGCTATGTAATTAAAGGATAAAAAGGATCTTATCCTGCCAATGAGTGGTTCTGTGGAGGCAGCTATGGTGCCCCTATCACCTCAAGCTGATTAAGGCGGGTTGGTGCACCAGAAGTGCTGGGTTTTGTGTTGCAGCCATGCCAAACCACCGCTGATCCTAGGAGAGAGCACTTCCAGTTGTTCCTGTTCCACTTACATCCTATCCTCTTTCCCTGCTGCACAAGGACAAGACATCCATGTCCCTTGCTGCAGCTGCAGTAGTTACCACATTTCTGCCTGACATGCCCTGCTTGTCAACAGCAGGTCAAGCAGTGCTCAGCTGGGAGGCCAAAATAGCAGCCTACATTCCCTTACAGCCATAAAGGTTCTAAGGTGCAGGCAGCATTCTGGGGAAACATTTGCATCTCCAAACATGTGCAGAAGGGATGGCAGGAAGCAGGAAACTAATTAAAAGACGAAAGCATTTTTGCTGTGAGCAGGTGCTGTGAGGTTGGCAACACCTCCTTAAGGCCAGATGGACCCCGAGGTCCCTTAAGGGCACCTGCAATCCAAGGGCTTGCCAGCCTCAACCCCAAGCAACTACCTGACATCAGCTAAAGGGGAGCAAAAAGTACTTGCATGTCTCTTCTCACCCATTTTGCTACAGGAGCTTTACTCTCAGTAGTTTGCGCTGCAGAGAGGCTGGTAGACAGTGCCTGCCAGAAGCCCAGCTCTCCCTTGGCACCCCTGCCACCTGGAACAGGCTGCTGTAGGAACTTGAAGTGCTGCACCTTGGGTCCTGTGAGACTCATCACAGGAAGGTATAGGGATTATAGTGATGGTAACAGAACCAAACCATGCAGAGGATTTCAAATGCATGCTGAGCCACAGGCTCAAAAGCTGTGTGTGGGGCTTGATCCCTTACAGCTGTAGCTGAACATTTCCTAGAGACACTGAGCCTAATGCAGCATGTCCAAGCTGTGCCCTGCAGGAAGGGAAAGCAGCTCAGGGACAGAGAACCAAAGGTGACCTTTAAGAGTCTTTCCCAACCCAAATTATTCCATG
>VYZS01082500.1:0-18742 GCA_013400695.1 Neodrepanis coruscans | reverse complement strand
TTTTTGGGGGCTGTATTTTGGCTTGTTACTGTAAAATACTGTGACAGATGGAGCATCATCTGTCAACAATTCCTATCTGACATGGAGTAGAAATTGTTGTGATGAAATTATTGATCCTGTATCTTTACATTCAAGAGAAAGGAGGATCTTATACTTGACTGAATAAAAGGTAAAGCAGTCTAGTTTAGGATCTAAAAAGGATTTTACCCTTGGAAGACCTTTCGTGACTGGAGGTGGAAAAGATTCTAGTCTTGGCAGACACAGCTACATAAAAGTTAATTTCTCATATCTGTCTTACTGCTTTCTATGATATGTCAACACTAGTATGGAACACTAATATGGATGTATCCATGAGTCTTTTGTGTGTGTTTTGCAGGCAAATAGGAACTAGGGAAGATTTAGGATATTTTTTTTCCTTTCCCTAGTGTGTGTGTTTAGTGTGTTTTCTTTGCTGGGAGCTAACAGACTCCTCTGTGTAAGATCTGAGAGTGAGGGGAGAGCTTTACTAGCCAGGCTTGAAGTCAGGAGAATCATAAGAGGCAAAAGCATTGTGAAAAACAATTAACAAAAAAGATCTGATTTTCCAAAAGTTGGCTGACACAGATATGGATGTAGCCACTAATGTGGCTTAATGTGGCAGCAATTATAGTTTTAATACCATCTTATTAATTCTTAAACCCAATGCCTTCCCATTTTAATGACCAATGGCTTTTATGACTGATTTGCTACATCATTTGCTAATCCTCTTGCTGTAAGCAGTCATACTGGAGAAACAGAAAAGAAAGGGCTAAGCTGAAATGATAAGAAGGAAAGAAATGTGAGGTTGTGACTCTTAGCAGTGATGGTCCTTGTGCCTAAATGTACCTCCTTAGACTGACCCTACTGCTGGAGAGGAGAGCCTTTCTGAGTACAGGCAAATGCAGCTGATATCAGACAGTACGTAAAATATCTTGTTGGTAGTATCCTGAAAGTGTTAGAAAAGTGAATGGGAAGTCTGTTCTCCATGATTTTTTTTCTCCATTAAAGCTACCCTGCCTAGTACTTGTAAGAAGTGATCATCCTTATCCCTTCAGCAAATAGTGATGGGTTTGGTGCTTCATGTGATTATCCCCAAAGAAAATATACCACCTGAACATCTTCAGCCTTGAGATAAAGCACCTGTAAACATTGATCTGAAAATCTTGGCATCACGGTTTTCTTAGGGCATTTTTGTTAGGGCTTTTTGCTGTGTCAGAAATACAAAGAAATAATTACTTTTTCTCTGCTTCCTTTTTAGACTAGAGTGCTGTAGGCTTTTTTGCTGAAAAACAGTCCAGCCACATTTATGGACAATTATTTGGATTGGTTCTTATTTTTCTTCAAACCTGCCTGTCCATTCCCAACAGTGAAAGGGAATCACTGTTCATTAAGTGATTAAAAAAAGTTTAGAATGGCTTGAAACTGCATAGAGGTGGATTTTCTTGCCAGAGAGTCTATTAGTAAATGCTTTTATAGGACTCTTCATCCTTTCAGGGTGAATAAGTCGTGCATTCACAGTTTTGCAAAGTAATCATCTGTGAATTGTACATGAAGAAATGTAGGGGAGGCGTGTGTGGTGTGTGTTCCAATGGGACTATTCCCTAGCCACCACTTGTTTCGGAAATTGTATTAAAAAGTACAATTGTTGGTCATTAGGGTTAGCCTTGCAAAGCAGGCATGACAGCATTAGCAGGAAATGCTTCCTTGATTTCAATTATAATGCATAAATTATACTTTTCTTCTGTCTTATCCGTGCAACATTCAACAGCAGCATTTGCATCTCAGTCTGGGGAATAGAATTTTGCACATGGTATAACTTCCATTGCCTTAAATACGGCCTCCCCAATTTTATCACTGAACACTCACAATCTTCATTATTACAGTTCAGCCAGCAGAAATTAGGTATACTTAGATCCCAGTAGGCCAAAGGATGCATGCAGCTTTGAGATTTGGCTTCCATTTAGCCTTGGGAAGCACTCTTAAAGCTTGACAGTTGAATTACAAGAACTACTCATACCCCATTGCCAAAATTAGAGTAAAAAGCAGAGCTGTCCTGGGGTGTGAGAAGTAGGGAAAGGGAAAGATGGGACTAATCATTCCTTCTTATAAGACTGATACATCTATGGAAAATCCAGTTCCTCTGATTTGCTTTCCTCTGACAAACACATTGCAAGGAAAAAGTAGTTGAGATAATTACATGGTGGAGGTCACTCTATTATTTTCAATGGTTTATTCATGAAGCACAAGTGTGTAGCCTTCTGATCTTGTCCTCCACATGTGTGAGAATTTAGCTGCCTTTACCTGAAACATTTGTAGTACTTCTCTGGCTGATTTGGGTAGCAAGAGCTGTGAAGCCTCCTGAAGCATGGGCTTCAACCATGCAAATCTGCATATAAGGACTGTGACGGACTTGCATGACCGTCTTGTGCTATTGAAAAGTCACTTCTTGTATTGAAACTTGATACTTCTCCCTTTACTATCACCCTACCTCCAGGTATGGTGCAAAACCAGCTCGCCAGTATTAATGGACATAGACTGTTTAGTTTATCAACCTTTTGTGTAAAATCATTATTTCTTTTTTCTTTTGTGTTAAAACAATTCTCTCTGTGTGTGTATGTTTGTGCATGCACATTTGCATTAGAGGATTGTCCTGCCTTGCCTATGTTTAGGTGAATGTATCTCAGTTGAAATGCCTGTGTGCATGAAAAGAGGAGTTTCTTGATGTTGTCTCTATAGAAGGCTAAAATTTTAGCTCCAGAAAAGGAATGTGAAGTGTTCAAAATGACAAGAAAAATAGATCTGATGCTGAAAAAATACAAGGCTGTGAGTTTTCTTCCAGAGAAGAAGACCACTTGCCACTTACAAACCTGCTATTCACATCTTTTAACCGCATCACTAATTGGAATTCTTCTGTATTTATGTCTTAATCAGTACTTTCTCCTCAGAAGAAGCAACAAATTTTTCCAGTTTTCCAAATTCGGTCATGAACTTTTTAAGACCTTCATGTGCATTATGGAAATGGCTAATCCAGAGAAAACTGTTGCGTGCTTTTATTTTCCATGTATTCACAATTTCAACATTGGAGGAAATACACTTAGAACTAGCGAAAATTAACATTGAAAGCTTTGCACGGTGGAGAACTGACTTGAAATAATTTTAAGCTCTGCTCTGAGTAAAAGTTTTTTTTAAAGTATAAATACTTTTGAGGTCATATTTTGAGTTTACTGTCCTGTTAACTAGGATACTAGAGGCAAATATTCACTATGATTGTGATGAAATAGAAAGACAGAAAATTTAATTGTGCTATACCATCAAACAGGTGGCGCCCAATGACCAGTAAGTAAAGGATTGTTATGAATTAAACATTTTAATGCTAAAATAATTAAAATTGGCTTTTCATCATCATTCTTCATAGGTAGGCAGCCCTGTTTGAGTTGGTTTTGTCTCCAAATCTCTCTCTGAATGTTCTTTTGCTACCGGAAAGAAGGAAGTTTATGCTGTGTTCAAAGACCATGTTAGCTACTGTGTAACGTTCTAGATCTGGGGCAACCCGGGGCGGGGGGGGTGGGGGTGGGGAGGAAATCAATATTTTCATATAAAGAACCTTCTCTTTGTCTCAGCTCACTGTGAAAAGATGAACTCTGAATTAAGAAGCAGCACTATCATTATATCCAGCCTATTGATGGGTAAACTAAGGTAGTAAAGGCTGTGAAATTATGAACTTGGCTAGGAACAAAATCCAGGAACAAGAAAAAATCTTCTGTACTTAAAAGACCAGAAATGTTTCCCATTGCCTATTCCACTGTATCAACTGAGTATATAAGAATACAGCATTTTCCTACCCTTAACAGTTTTTAATGTGGTAGACAAATGTGTGTCATAAAACAAGATCATATTTTTAAAAAATAAAAATGTAGTTGAGTACTAACTCTTTATATCAGTATTTGAGGACATGAGTGACTGAGTCCGTGAATCTATTTTGGATCCCAAGTCTGCACAAAACCTTCCCCATGTGTGCAAAAAAATCCCGTGAAGTTCTCTGCTTTCTTGCAGCTGTTCCATCAAGCTCCCACTTAATGGCTACAATTGGTGTGACAAAGAGTGAAGTTATTCTACATTATAATGCTCTATTTACAGGTGACTGGGGATATTACTTTGCTCTTGAATGTTGTGTGTGTCCCTTCAGCTAATGTGCAAGTGTTTGCCTCTGAGAGGTCTTACTGGTTTTCTCTACCAATGATCATAAATAATAGTCACTGATGCACAGAAGCCAACAGTTTGCTTGACTGTTTCCTTTTATTATGAACATTGTATTTTCCATTCTGACTATGCAAAACATTTTTATGATTTCCAATGCTTGTTAATCTTGGAGCAGAAGTGTTGCAGAGCAAACACATGTTGGAGAACCCAGGACAGAAATACTCCCACATCCAAAGCCCACATCTTGGAAACCACTTAGCCAGTTTGTCCAGCAATGCCATAGTTATATGCTTCCTGGAATTGAAGTGACCTGCTGTTCTGCTTGTCTTGAATTTTTTCTCCTCAAGTATTGGCATAGCTCAAACCTATAAACAAGGTATAGTATCTTAAAAAAAGGAGCTGTGGCTATCTTAAAAATTACATGAGCAGCTGAAATGTTGCTCTGTATCTGTCAGTAATTGGACTGTGCTATTTATTCACTTCACCCATCACCCTGAAGCCTTATTCCTAAAACAGCAGTACTTCTGTTCCATATTTCTTAACACTGTAGCATTATTCTGAGTTTTATAATCTCTCCTACCATCACAGTCATACAGAATTCATATGCTTTTACCCACAATAACATGGAATGGAAGACTTCGAATGAAAATGTAATTAAATCGTATGCAAATAAAAAAGTACTGTGGATGACTTCATAAGAAGGAGACTGTCATATCAAATACCATATTGTATTTGATTTCAATATTAACTGATAGGATTAGCAGAGATGAAATTTACCTTGGAAAGGTGAGCCTGCCTAGAGTCACTGGTGAAAGGATTTCAGTGCTTTTGCAGGTTTTGCACACAGGAGCTTTTTTATTCCTTATCTTAGTGCAAAGAGAGTTGTTCTGTGGCAACTGAAGGTTTTGCTGCCTGGGTTGTGCTGTATTTCCATCCAGTCTGTTCCAGGGGATTGCCAGATGTCTGAGTGTGGCTGAAGGGACAGGTCAACTTGCTGTCTTTTCCATGGCAATGCCAGGGAAGGGCTGGGGGTTTGCTGCTGCTGCTAAGTGGGCTTTAGGGGTGGGCAGCCCGAGGAGATTGTGTGCCCCAAAACCTGGTGCTGCCCAGGAGCTCTGGCTGCAGTCACCAGGCTGTGTATGCTGGTGGAAGTTTAGGGCAGCCTTTTCTTGCACCGATGCTGGACCCTGTGGATAAGGAGGCACGAATTCTCTCTGTTGGTCTTCGTGGAGAACTTAAGCAGTTCTGTTGTCTTTGCTTCCACAAGCCCCGGCAGCACTCATATGGCTTACCAGTGCCTTGTACCTCACGTATGGGTGCTCTCTGTGATTTTGCCTAGCTTTCCCCTTCCTGTGGGAGCACAGGCCCTGGCCCCGCAGTGCAGAGACCTCTCAGCCAGTGACATCTTCTGGTGCTGCTGCCTCCCTGTCCCTACATCTCGTCTCAGGGCTCTTCTGACCTTCTGCCTTCATAAACACTTCTGTGGCTTTGCCTTCAGTGTGAAGTGCCTTGGGAGCCTGGTATGAAAGGTGCTATAAAAATGTAGTTTTGATTTAATTTGGTTTGATTTGCAGTTTGAAAAATGAAACATTTTCTGCAAAGCTAAGACCCCTGTACAAATTTTGCAGCTTGCTTCTGCTGCTTATAAAGCTACTTGCATTCCTTTTTGGCTCACTGGGGATTTCCTTGACACATTTACACTCCTGTTCTCAATAACTTCATACCCAGCCTCATGCTGACACTTTCTCCCTTTCTCTCTCTTTTTATTTGTTAAAATTACTTGCTCCACAGGCATTAAACATAACCAAACCAAGCAGAATAGAGGCCAGTCATAAAAACATAGATGATTACATTTTCACCCTCTTATAATCTATGATAGGCACTTATTCCTTTAAAAACTTCTGTACCCTCAGAGCCTGGAGATCTGAAAACCCCAGTAGCATCAGAGTTTTGAACAAACCATTGCATTTCCTTTCAAATCCCTGTACTTCCCAAATTTTGTCCTTATTTTTGTACTACAGTGTCATTCTCTTTGATGCTGGGATCCTATACTGGCAGGCACTCTACAAACCCACAGGAGTTGCCCCAGAAACCACACACTTAAGCAGACAGAAATATTGACAAGAAAGCAGAAGCACAAGAGAGGTGAAGTGATTTGTTCAAGGCCATGGAGCAGCTCACTAGTAGGGCTTACAGTGGAAGACAGGCTTTCTGGTGCCATATCCACAACAGTTGCCTACCTCTAAATCTCTGAATTCATCTTTAAATCCTTTGGCATTCACAAAGATTTAAAAAATTCACTTTGCTGGACTCAATGAAACCTGATGATCCCTGAAGTGGAAAATATCAAAGAATACGACCAGCACTTATAAAATTAAGTTGGGTTATTTAATGCATTCTTAGAAACTTGTACCTCTGTAAAGAAACACATGAACCCAGGTTCCCTTGACAGCATTGTTTCTTAATGCATGACGGACTTACAGCGAGGGACAGGAGAAAAATGGGAATGATTTCACTTCTTACCACAAAGATTTTCCTATGTTTGATATATGGCAATAAATGGTGAAACTAAACTCAAAACTCAGCAGATTGGGAACAACTTTGGATTTAAAAGAAGGAAGCTGTCTTGTAGGTTTAAACAGTGGAGAAGTGTTTTGGGGCAGAATATGGTGACTTCTTGGTGATATAGTAATCAGAATAATAAGCTCGATAATTATAAATGGGAAGCAGTTTTGGCACGGACTGTTTTTCAACAGAGGCACTGCACCTCCCAATGCTGTGAACTAACCCATTCGCTGCCAGATTACATAAATTAACAAGGCAGAAAGACACAGCACATGGTGGAATAGAGGACTGAGCTGGGTCATCCTTAGATGACACTGACACTGCTTTGAAAGAGTCTCTTTAGGAGGGCTTGTAACAGGCATCAAATCTATGGTGGTGGTCTGAGACACCTCTGCAGTGGCAGAAGGAATCTCTGCAGTGAGAGAGCCCCTTCAGAGAGTGATTCATCTCATCTCCCTTAGGTATCTCTCTAGGAAGGGGTGAATCCCTGTCTGAAGGGATTGCTTACTCTTCACTGAGTACGAAGGGATTTTAGGCAAAAACCTGGATGACTAGTGCTCTCTTCTAGCTGCCTTGACTTCCAGAGAATTACAAATAGGAGAAATCAGCCCCACATCTTCATTGTCCTCCTTCAGAAATGGTAACAGAAATCGTAAAACCTTCCAGGGATAGTCTAACAGTCTATGCTTGTGATCATTGCTCCACTCCAAGTTTTAGGAGTATGTCCAATGTCTCTCTCCCAAGTGTCTCTGGAATGCCGTTGGCTTCATTCCTGTTATGTCCATAGCTTTCTTTACAGCCTCGAGGCAGCCTGCTGGGAAAGAAATATTTTTTCATGTCAAAACATGATTTTTTTAGGAAATATGAAGAGGACACAGCTGCAATAGAATGGAGAGACAGGTGCAGATGTCTATTTATGTTTTTAAAAACTGCAGATGTGTGTATGTGTGTACATAGAACAGCTCAGGCAAATAAGGATACATGGATTAATTGAAACCTATACTGTTCAGAAAGCCATTTGAGATGTACTTTGTTTGATGTTATATTCGTAGCCAATGCTATAGGGTTTGTTGGTTTTCTCCTGCTTGGAAAATTTCAGATGTGGTATTTGCTTTGTTTGGAATGAAGACAAGTTTTTTGGCATGGAATAATTTTCTGCAAAAGAAAATTTGGATTCTCTAAGGCTTCAAAACCTATATGGATAGTTTTATCCCACTGCTCTATTCTTGGTGTGCTATTTATCTTCCTTGTCTGTGTGCTGTGCATGGCAGGGCCCTATCCTGTTGTGGTGCCTGTGTCAGGGGAGCCTTGGTTCTAACTAGGAACTGCAGATACCATATCATTAAAATTAATAAACAGAAACAGTGGAGGTTTCTGGAGAGACTATGATAAACATTTGACCGAACTCATTCTGTTTTAAATTGTGTCTTTGCTATCTTATCCCCCATGCCTTTCTATCATGTCTCTGTCATGTGTTGAAGTTACTCATTTGCCTCCCAGACCACTTTCCTCTGCTTGTCACGCTTACAAGGTGACTGACACCTTTTCTTGTCCTTCACCGACCGATAGCTCCTAAACCAGGTCTCGCTTTCTGTACCTTTCCCTGGAGAAAACCACCAGGTATTCTCAGAATATGCATGGGGATATACAGGCATCTTCTGCTTTGCAAGTGTTGAGTGATGTCATTTGGGTTAGTGACCCAGAAATAGCTTCTTCAAAAATAAAATATGCATTGTTTTTTTATTTTATTCAGAAAGGATCCACTGTTTTTTTTTCCTCACAGCTTATAAAAACCTGTTATTTGTAAAAGCAATAAAGATCTGTGTGTATTGTCCTGCTTCTTAACCTTTAATCTTCCCTTGCAGGTTTTTGGAAGTTCTTCTCCACCCCACCTTGGACTAGCATTCTTTTCCTGCTTATATATTTTCCCTCACCTCCTGAGGAGCTGCATATGACACTATATGAGCAATCCTTCTGATGACATCTAGACTCATCTGCTGTACTCCAGACTTGGAATCCTGCAATGATTCATCATCTTTGTTTCTAAGCTTAGTTTAGGAAACATTAAACTGGTCTTTGCATGAGGACAGTCAGTCTCCAGAAAAGGCTTCCTCCCCTGCCAGGATCATGTTTGTTACTCTTTACCCCTTTATGGTTGCTTCTTTTAGCAAGCTGATTGACTTCATTGGATTCATTAAGGCAGAAGAATGTGTTCTTGTGGATGCATGAGACTTATTAAAAACACATGCAGAAAGTCTCTACCTCCCATCTCCTTTCCTGAGGCTAATGGTTTGTAAACCAGGAAATGCCTCCTTAGTGAAGTGCACTGTGATAGGTTCGTTATTTCAGATGTTCTCCTGCAACAAACCCTAGTTACTCTCTCTTGGAATCTCCCCTTGGAGCTTTCACCTTTTAGGTTAGTTCCATATTTTTGTGGGTAGTTGCCATACTGTCTCCACTTGTTGGAAATCTTATATACGGGGAAAGGAATCTTTTTGTGCTGTAGCCACTTTCCCATACATTCACCTGTTGTCTCCTCATCGTTGTCTCCCTTCCACACCAGCAATCTGCCCCTGAAACCTTCTGATCTGAGACAGGCTTGAAGGAGGAGAGTTGCAACAAGATAATCACACTGGGAAACTGATAAGTCACTGTATTTGCCATGGTTTTGAAATCAAGACAGCGGAGCCTTTGCTGTGATGGAGGAGTTTGTAAAAGTTAACATTAGCCACATTTATGGAGGTTGTCTTACCCTAGGAAGACCTTGGATTTTCGAACTGCCTGAGACAAGTCTCTGGAGAACACAGTGGTAGGTGAGAGAAGGTCTGATGTGAAACAGAAAGAGGAGGAAGTATAAATCATTCACCTCTGACTGAGGTACAAAACAGACCTGAAACTGCAGTTGAGACATTGGAGAAACCAGTTAAATATATTGTTCTTGCTCCTGAGGAAAAAAAAAGGTGAAAAAAATCAAGGGGAGCAAAACATTTCCTTTGCTTTGCATATTACAAAAGGCACCAAATGTAGAAAAGAAGAGAAGCAAGTAGACTGATAAGAGATCTCATTTCATTCCCCTCAGGGTGCCGACTTACCAGTGGTAACCTCGTGGGCTGCTGATGTCATTCACACAAAGCAGCTACTTCTGAAGAGACAGGTTTCCTCAGATTTTACCATCTGAGGGGAAAAATAGAGGAAAAAATTGTTTGAAAAGGAAAAAAATGTTAAGGTGTCTGTGTTTTACCAAAAGCTTTATAGGAGGTTATTAACTTCAAAAGAAAACTAAATTTATCGTAACTTCTCTCCTCCCTCCCTGCGTTTCTGAAAAGAGCACTTGCTGTGATTGTCTGAGCTATTAAGGGCTCCTGGAAGGGCAACCAAGTCCCGTGCTCCCATGTCTGTGTGCTTACTGATTTATAAACCTCTCTGTAGGTAGAAAGAAGAAGGTGAAATTTCCCCTTTAGTGGCAAATGGGCTCCAAAGACTAAAATATAATTATTATGCAGACTCTCAACATGTGCAAAATGGGAATAAAAAAAATCTATCTCTAAGATCCATATGAGGGAAACTTTTTTTCTTAGGCTCTCAAGGGATCAGAGACTTCGTCGCCCCAAACTTTTTCTTCTTTTTGAACAGTGATTCCTGGAAAGAAAGACAAAGTTTAAAAGCAGTTTCCAGAGGTGAGCCATGGATGTCACCTGTTCCTTTTGAATGTTAGCCTGAGATCCACACAAACAGGCTGCATTATCCATGCATGCGTTTGACATTTTGAAGAAAAACTTTATAAAGTGTCAGTGCAGTGGAACTGGCAAATAGGAGGTTTGTGTTTATTCTTGTATTGCACTAAAAATTGTAATCTGAAGGAGACAGGAAGGTAGCTGAACTGCTCATGCCATTGCTGGTAAAAGAGAGATAATCTGGCATGCAGCAGAAGGTGGAAGATTTTATAAAAAGCTTCTGCCATGTGGTAGTGGTTTCTGTCGCCCAAATATGCATTTCATATCAGTGTGACATGTGCTGGCTTTATCTTCATGAAAACCTTCTCCTCTCAATGCCCTGAGCAGGTCCACTTGCTGCTCCCATTTATATGAACCTGATCCTTATGTTCCCTGGCAGAGGTCTTCATGTCCCAGCCCTTCTCTCCTTTCAGCAGGTAGGCTTGTAGTCTGTGGCCAGTGATCTTTTCAGAAGGTTACCCCATCAGTGCTAACCAGCTCTGATGGAAATTGACAGGTCCTTGCTGGCAGGGAGGCAGGTTGTCCTGCATGACCTGATCAGAGAGACTCGTGTGGATGCTGTCTTGGAGGCTGGGTTTGCTGCAGTAGAGCCCCGCGTTATGAGGTGAAACTTCAGTCAGTTTCAGGTTGAAAAAACCCTCAGTTGTGCCCCTAAAAAAACCCTAGTAAACACGGGGTGAGAAAATTCAGTAATCCTTTCCTTAGGGACATGGACATTTCAGCTTGGACACATGGCTGCCAGCCAGTGCTGTGAGCACTGCCAGCCACTTGGGAGAGGATGTGCAAGGGCAGGAGACCAAAGTGTCTGGGGCTGATGGGAAGCAGGTCCTGTGGCAGAGGAGGGCATGGCAGGGTAGCTGCTGCTCTACTTGCTGCCAATAGGCACCCTCTACCAGGCAGAGGAAATGTGGAGGGAGCATGGAAAGTGAATAAATTCTGTGCATTGGTTTGCGCTTGCCTGCACTTCGATGTGTGCCCCAGATAATTCCAGTGGTGTTACTGGATGGGTACTGATGCAAGTGACAGCCAAGCTGAATTCTGTATTTTTCGTGCCTCTGAAGTAAATGGTGCTTAGGAAATGAGTAGTTAAACAGTCCAAATATCCCTGAAGTAACCTTAGCTGCAATATAAGTAATTTAATTAGCATACAGTAGATACTTATTGTTAAGTGAGAATGCCATCCCCTCCTGCAGGGATTTCAGTTAAACATGATGATTGATAAATTGTTATATTCACACAGTATCACTCAGTGATATAATCATGGCTTTTGTAAATATTTAGTCAAGAGAGTAATCCAGCTGTTCCCAGCCAGGTTTCATCCAGTGTCGGCCAATGTTCAGTGCTGCTGATTTATTTCATACACTGCTTAAGCCTTCAGTAAGATCACGTTTTTATGAGTCTCGAAATACCTATGGTAATAAATAGAGAGAGTGCCAGAGCTAATGACAGCAGAAATAATTATATGGAAAGATATGCCCAGGGTCCAGAATATGGCCAAGTACTTAACTATTTTTAGTTTCTCAGGACAACTGATTCACAGCTTTTGTCTAGATTTGTGGCAAGGCAGCCTTACCAAATGCCACTGGAAAGGGAAGCCAAGCAGGAATCATTTTTCAGGACACTAGCATCTTCTCCCAAAGCTTGACTCAGCTGTTGACAAAAGGTTGAAGTTTAAAGCAGTGTTGGGCAATGAATGGAAATTCCATTTTCCAAAAGATTTCAAGATTTTGAAATTTACCATGTGTTCAATTTAGAATTTAGAAGTCCTAAAGTTTAAAATTCCTCCTGATGGTGGAAGGTTCTAGGAAGGATTCACTCTGAATAAACTGTGCTAGTTTTGATGTTCTATACAGTACTAGAATGTAAAATATACAAATATATTAAAAATGGAAAGTCATTTTCAGATGAAACACTGACACTCTTAGCTCTGAAGGTGTCCAAGTCTGACATATTCAGAGTGCTGAAGCCTTCTTGTATTTTTTCCCTAAAACACCTTTTTGCGGAACTGACAATTTGTGAGGCAGTTCAGCTTTAATGAATCTATATTTTCTGATACTTCATTCCTGACCATGTTCTTGTTTGAAGAAACACCCAGGCAACTTTTCCTCACTCATCTGTCTCACTTTTATTTTGAGAACTCTTCAGGAATAGCTTTTGTTCTCATGTCAGTTCTTTGTTGAAGAACTGGCTGTCGTGATGTCCTACCCCCAAGACTTGGAAGTGATTCATAAAAAAAGAAAGTTTAAAAAAGACGACACCCAGTTTGGGCTGCATTGCGTATTTCAGATAGCATGCTTCACCCACAGGACAAGATGGTAGATGCTGAATTTAACTTATTCTCTCTAAAGAACCTCTTTGGTGACCCATATAGACACCTCTTACTGACAGCAGAGGAACAAATTATCTTTACTGCCAAAGTTTTATTTGCAGAAAATTCAGCTTTTTGTTCCCTCTTTGCAATTATGTTCTTTCTTGTTCAGAAGCAGCTCATAATTACAGGGTATTTCTAATTTTCCAGAGAATGTGGAAATTTTGAAAAGAAATACAGTATTAACATCAGTGGGGTGAGTGCCTTCAGGAAGTTAAGCTTAGATCAATACAGTCAGAGACTTTTGTTAACTTGGATCTTAAAGCGGGGTGGAGGGACATGACACACTCTAGGAAGGAAAGCAAAGTCTAAGGAGGTGTCTGAAAGCAACTGTAGCTCACTGACAGAATGAGGTGAGGTCGTCCTACAGCACCGCAGACAGAGTGAGGCAGAGACTTTATTTGTTGAGAGCATGAAAACATCTGAGGCAGAGGAAAAGCTATTTCAAATGGGCATTAGCATGCCTGTTGGCACTCTCAGACTGATATCAAGGGCGCCCTTGAGCTCAGAGCCAAGTGGAGGTACACCCCTTGAGAACCCAAGGTGACAAAGTGCAGGTGGAAATGCTGTTCAAATGTATATTTAATGGACATGAGGATAAGCTGTGTTCCATCCAGTGAAGGCAGAAAAAAAAACCTGAAAAAATCTTCTAACAATATCTCATGGTCGATAACATTAATGGAAAGAGGAACTTCAAAACCAATAGAATTACTCTAAAGCCAAGAAATTCAACTGTAGAAATGAGTGGATGACTAGCAATTTTTAAATCCGCTCTTCAGCACCCTTTATGCCTGAAAATGGGGAAGGTAGAGCAATTAGACCCATCTGCTGCAGAGACCAGCTCAGGTTGTGTGGAATTGTTTGGGATTTTTTTCCCCTCTAGATCTTGATTCTGATTTTTGTGTCTGGGCCACCTCTGTAGTCAGTGGTGAGACTCAGGCAGGTTGATTCATTCTATCATCCCAGGTATCACCCTCTGGAGGTGCCTGAGTCTCTACAGGGAGACAAATGGCTAAGGTTAGGTGAGGTGAACCCAGTGTTCAGCAATAACTGCTTGGCGTGTGCCCAGAACACCTGGGGTTCCCTTGGGAAATCACCCATTTGAATGCTAGTTAGAACTTGCATCTTTTAGCATCCAGAAGTAAAGGAGTTTATGTGCTTTCTTTCAGTCCAGTGTACATGTAGATTTTGTGTGTAATAGAAAAAACTTTGCCCTATGTTTGACATACATACTTAAACACAAATACAGCCTTAAATTACATATTCAATATTTTTATATATCTGCTGTCTGTATGAACATGCACATATTTTCTGCATAATAATATTCAGATATATGGTTCTATATTTTACTATTAAAGTTCTGGCAATATGCTCAAAGCTTTGCAAAATACAGATAAAGACAATTCTTGTCAGAAGGAGATTGTAACAAAGATGAACGTTAAATTCACAGGGAATGAAAGACCAGAAGATTCTGGGTTCACTGTTTGTTTTAGCCTCATTTCCATAGAAAATGAGCCTTCTATGTTGCACTGTGCATGAGGTGAAATATGTAGCTGTCCTCGCAGTGAATTTCAAACTGGTTGGCCAGCTTCAGCCAAATATAACCAAAGAACAAGTTTTCTCAAGAGACAAAGCTATCTGAAAAAAAGACTGCTATTTAGAAGAGAGAGTGACCTTACTGAGGAAAAGGTGTAGTGTGAGCCAGTATTAGATACTAGAGTGTCTACAAAGGAATCCTATGTGGAAATCCAAGTAGGAGAAGAGCATCACCTGTCACTGGTGTTCTGCTAATCCCTAGGGAATTGGGCAGGGAGACCCATAGGAAGTAATACATTGATGATTTTATGGCACAAGAAACATAATCTATGCTAGTAGTGGCTTTTATGTTAGAATCTTCTTTAAGAATGGAAGATTTTTAAGAGTTCTCTCAGCCGTGGGGACAAACATCATTAACTGGAGGAAGGCGCAGTAGAAGAGGGAGAAGCTGAGGGTTGGTAGAAAGTGTGAAAGCAAAGAAGAATTTAGTATTCCTACAGCCTCTGCCATTTTTCATATGTTGATATATCTATCAATTCTATATAATATTACATTAAAAGTAAAAATATTTTTCCCTAAGTATCATGTTTTTGGCTAATTTTAGCAGGTGTGGGCATCTCTGATTAGTTGTGCATGGTGAATTTCCATGTCATACTGTATAATAGCTGCATTCTGATATTGTTTTCAAGGTGCAGCTATATCAGCTTATGAAAAGAGCTGCTAGATATCATTGTCAGGAAAAACAGAGGAAAGAATTTATTGGCCAAATAGGTCAGTTTCTGGCCTGGGCACTCCTATTAATACAGCTTTATCAACACACTTTATCGATAATAGGCAGCTACAAGGTGTGAACAGTTTCCATCTCTGTCTGCTGGTGGTCAGAATTTTATCAGATATGGTGTATGCCTCTGATGCACATGGTGTCCACTTTGATTTTGATGTTGGTGCAGATTTTTGTACTAGCTCTTGGCTATTCTGAAGATAGAAGTGGGGGCTCAGGTTTCTAATTTGATTATTTTCTTATTACATATCCTTGGTCTTCCTCAGCACACGAATGAGTAGACTTGGGTTGTTGAACTGTGTGGGATGAAACAGGTGCTTCCACCCCCGCGCATAGCTTCAGCTGTCCTCAGGGCTCTGGGTTACCCTGTGCAATGCAGGTTGCCTAGGACTATGACTGCAAGATGCTTTGTGAATCTCTTTCTAGTGCAGCTTGTGGCCTTTTAAGCAATGGTGCTATTTTGGACTTTTGTCTTCCCAAGAAGCTTTTCCAGAGAAAGCTGAGGGAGAAAGAAACACTCTGGGCAGAAGGGAACACCATGGCAGTGATGGCAAGTGTTTTCATTGTGCCCACCTGCCTGCCCTGCAGCAGTCCTTAGACTAATGGAAGCTTCCTGATCAGTGGAAGAACTGATTGGGTTCCAGACTGTAGAGAGCTGAAATGCAAGCCACTTTTTTCTACATTTCTGCTTCTCTCAGTCATATATCTGATGATGACCTAGGGTCGTATCACCCAAGACATGCTCCACTTGCAATTGGTGAGGTGTATCAATAGCTTTGATCTTTCTCTAAAGCATGAGGTACTGGCCACTAGATTTGATTTACAATTAAAGGCAAATCCTACAGTATATTCCCAGGACCTCAGGAGTGATAAGTCATTTGAGTTGTATTTTTAATAGATTGTTATAAATCATTTTTATATTGCCGTAATTGAATAAGGTGCTTTAGAGAAACAGAAGACTTCACATTCCCTGCCCCTAGGAGTTTGCTTGCTAAGTGCATCTTGAGGTACAAAAGGTGCTTTGTGTAATTTTATGCAGTGCCAGCCCTTGCTGCTAATGACAGTGCTATAAATGTGGCCTATATCCTGAAACAACTTAATGTGTGCTTAACATTGAGGATGTAGAGTGCCTCTGGATGAGTATGGTGATTCATGCCAGAGAATACAAAAGGCTGCCTGGTAGGCTGCAGCACCTGCCCTTCTGCCAGAGATTCCTGCCCTGTCGCTGAGTCAACAGATGCAAGGGTGTGCTGGCTGCAGCACCATGGTGCCACACAGCCCAGCACACCGGCGCAGGACCTGCGAAAAGCTATGCTAGGTCAGAGCTGAGGTCCATCTAGCCTAGTGCCATCAGGTTGCTGACAGTGGCCAGGGAAAGAGCAGAAGGAATAGGGCAAACACAAAGTGACCCATCCTCTGGCATGTTATCCCAGCTTCTGACACAGAGCATTTTAGGGACTTTGTGAGCCAAAGTTTGTTTAATGGGCTGATGGACCTATCTTCCATGAGTTTAACCTTAAACCGAAATCAATACGGTTGCTGTGTGGTCATATTCCAGCCTAGTTATTTCCATTCTGCATTTTCAACTTCCTTTGACACATCTTCAGATAAAGTATTTGTACCCTATAGCTGTGGTGTAGTGTTTGCTAGTGCAAACTGTAGCAGCTGTATTCTGCCCTAGAAATAGGTGCATTTTGGCAGTAAGTGATCCTTAGATTTAAATAATCTATATTTTTTGAGTACTTTTTGGCCTTGTAAGAGGTGTTATACAAATCAATGAATAATTTTCACTCACCATTGTTTGTAATATATTCTTAGTTTTCAAGTGAAAATAAAATTTCTTTTTCAATTGATTTTCTTCTTTTATGTTTTGCCAAATTGATTTTTTCTTTTCCTAATGGAGCAGAAACTAACATATCTGGATTTCAGTTACTTCACCCTTTCTGATTCAGCATCATTTAGGATATCAGAAGGAATAAAAACAGCTCTAAGAAATAGTGTTCATTCATTAACTTCAAGGGAGCTGACACTGTTTTAATCCATTTTAAGGGAGAGTGTGCCTTTTGGGTTTTTAAATTTCATCCATGGATTTGTAAGTGTTCTCTAAATAAGTATTAAAGAGACAAGTATAAATATGATGTTATGACTTGGGAAGGCAAGGTGGGATAATTGAGCAGTTTAAGCTGAGCCAGACTGTTGGGTTGCAGAAGAAAAGTTTGGAGCTCTCACTGAAAATGTGGACAGGATTTTGAAGTTATACTTCCACTTCTGCACCCTGCAGCCCTTCTGCATTCAACTGGAACATCAACAAAGTGTTCTTATGGTATTTTCTGATCAACTTTGATCAGGAAGAATTACAGTTGTCTTGAAACACCCTATTTCTGTCAAAGTATGAACCTCAGCTGGGGACCCAAGCAACAGACCTTGTAGGTAGGAAAAAAAGCAGTGGTTGTCATATTACATGATTTTAATAAGGTTTTTAATACTGTTTTAGAAGATACAATCATAAGGCATGGAGAAACTAGAAAGAGAAGGAACTGTCTTCTTAGGTCAGTAGTCAGACAGCAGTTTTCAATGGTTACCTGTGGAACTGTAAGGGGATTTTGAATGGCATGCTTTGGGATCTGTGCTGGGCCAGAGCGTGAGGTGGGATGGTGGAAAGCCGAGGGTTCTTCTTTGCTTTGCAGGCTGGGATGGGATGTGGGCCCGGTAGAGAATGGTTCAGAATGCAAAGTAAGCTGAAGAAGATGGATGAGTGGCCTGTACAGACTTGGGTTTCAAGACTCTCTTCTGTTGAGGTAGGAGTGCTCAACAGGATTAATTCAAGAAGAGCAGATGACTAAAAAAGCAGCTGTCTTTAAGAGAAGGATTTGAGTTCTGCAGTGGATCATCTTAGAAGAGGTTAGAGGTGAGTTGTGACTCAATAGGGTGATGCACTTTTGATCAACTAGGAACACAATCCATGAGAAAAGACTGAACAAACTGGGGTTGCCAAATCTAAAAAAGAAAGAAAGAACATGATAAATCTTGAAAGGTTACTGAAAAGCAGAAAGAAATAATCTGTCCTTTTTGTCCACTGGGACAAGGGGTAATGGGCTGTAACCTCAGTGAGAGACATGGCTTAGATGCCAGCAAGATCCTTCTACTAGTGGTAATTGTGAAAAGGGGAAATAGCCTGTTTGGAATCTTACCAAATGACCGTCCTTGGGGGTTAGATAGATTTTAGTCCAGAATAACATAGGTCTCATTCATCTTGCCTTTGGGAGATGTCCCGAGGAGCATTTCAGCTTCAATTTCTTGAATTTAAGAATATTTTAACTTCATTTTAATCTCTTTTCATTATAGTCCAATTAAACTACATAGTCTACGAAGAGTTAAGATTTTCCATGCTCCTCATTATCTTAGAGAATAGTTAGCATTTAGCATCAATTACAATGGCAAAGTCTTATGATTCTCTCTCCACCTTTGCTCAGCCTTATCCATTACTCTTGAACCAGTTAAATAAATATGGTTTAGCTGCAGTCTACTGAATAAATGTTC